>JAJOOR010000908.1:0-111722 GCA_036250505.1 Solanum acaule | reverse complement strand
TTTTTTGAAGTCTTTTGCATGAGATAATGAGAAGAAAACGCTAGATGATAATCACTATCAGTTTGGACAAAAATCTCTAAAATGATATGATTATTGGAAAAGAATTTGCAGTTATTTTCAACCTGGTCCTTATTTAATTAAAATTTGTATTGATTAGATTAAAAATAAAAGGGAGCTACAGTGCAGAGTGAAAAACTATCATCCATCGGAAGATTGAATGATTTTTCAATTCGATCCATGTATGTAATAAAATAGAGTACCTTATTTCTTTTTATCTTTTCCGCCAATTGTAACTTTTATGTTTGTAAACTGAAAATTTTGTGATTAGCTATTTGAAAACATAATTATGTGATTTGGTGAAAAGAAATTCATAATCATATAAAAATTTATGAAATTACCCTTTACAAGAATAAACATCCAGTAAAACAACTTTTCAGTTATTCCCGCAGCACAGTACACTAAGTACCATTGAACCAACTACCAAGCATTAAATGAAGAAGATAAATGCATGCATGAATATAAGAAGAAAAGGGTGCGAAAAACAAAACAAAAAAACAAAAAAAAAAACAATCTAAAAAACCACCATAGTTAGAGTTTATATAATTTCTCCATTGCGGATTGTCGTTTGAAGAATAAATTAACGCTTATACTATATATATACATTATCCTTTAACGCATAATTTTGCATGTAGAAGGTAAAAGAGTGAAAGAAGTAGACATGAGGGTAAGTAGGTGAAGTGTAATAGAAGTGAGACAATGCACTACATTTTTCAAAAAGAAAGGTCTCCCTCACATGCCAAGTCATATGTGTCCCTCACCCACCATAAAAATTTTCGCATCTATGAGTTATGTCAAGGGTTGCTCCAACTCGGGTGCGGGTGTCCGACACGGGTGCGGTTCAGCATGTCGGATCCTTCATGATCTAAGATTCGGGGATATGGATCTAGATACAGACACGGGTCCGGGGACTCAGCAAAAATACAAACGAAAAATCTAAAAATATACATAAATATGAGACATTGTGGAAAACTTATAATGTACCATCGAAGGGACCTGGTCTAATTTTGATTAAATAATACCTAATTTAAATCAATTTTTTTTTTCATTTAAATAATACTCTAATTTTGATTTTATTTTTGACAAGAAGACTCCAAGGGAACTAGTCTCACTCATGTTATGGACCATTATCCATGTCCAAATATTCAGCCAAATTTAGCCCAACGTTCAAAACCAAATCTAACCCAAAACCATGACCGACTCGGCCCACACCCTATTTCTCCAAACCCCCACGTTCCGCTCTTCTCCATTCACGCATAGAACGAAGTAGCCAGAGAAACAAAAAGATGAACCCTAGTTCAGTTCCAAAACGGCGCCGCAACTATTCTCTCTCACAAATTCATACACCAATGTGTGCTTAGCACGAGAGCTTTGGTACCACACGAAGATTCTAGAAACTCCTCGATGGTATATTACTCTAATTTATCAAGAAAAAACTTTCGAAGTACACAAAGGACTAGTATAAATCACTATATAGCAGAAAAATTGAAGGTATTTGTTCGATTGTCAAAAAATTAAAGGTATTTGTTTCCGATCTATTCAAATATTTACTTTGAGATATCAAAATTTCAATTTCCTTCTCTAAATTGTTGGTCAACACACGCAATCTTGTTTGACCAGATCCGACACAGATCTCACACCCTTACCCGTGTCAGTGTCACGTCGACACGGATGCGGCACCGATTTTGGCGAGTCCAAGTAACTTAGGTCAAGGTAATTCAAAATGTGATATCCCACTATTTCAATTTGTTTGTCTTAGTTTGACTCGACACGGAATTTAAAAAAATTAAGAAGACTTCGAATTATGTGATCTTAAATTAAAGATCTACGTAATGTAACAAAATATCCTTTGAATTTTGTGGTCTTAAATATGTCATGTAGGATGTTTCGTGTAAGGAGTTACTAAATATAGTAACATTCTTTTTAAAATAGACTAATGAAATTTAAGACAAACAAATTGAAACGGAGGAAGTACTAGATACTTGCATAGGTGATATTTGACCTATACACTTGCATTAGGTGACATTTGACTTATATATACACGATATAATTTTTCTAGTAAGGGTGTTCGCTTAACCACCCTTGGGATAATGTAGCTATGCCACTAGGCACATCCAACAAGGCTTGAACAAATGGAGAAAAAATCACCTAGTGTTTTTGCTTGCACTCAAATTTGAATCCTAGACCTCACGATTTTCAACCTACTTTGTTAACCACTAGGCCACATCCTTTAAATGCAACAAGACATTCAACTGGAGGGACTAGTATGTGTCATCATAAAGATAAGATCAGTAAAGTTTTGAAACCCACTTGTCATCCAAGTAGAGAGGGGAAAAAAGGCTCTCATAAAGATGCATAAGGAAGTTCAGCAAGAACTAATGAATCTTCCTATATATCCCGAGTAAGTAATTCAGTTTTGAAAAACCATTTTTCATGGGATCAGGAGACAAAAGACAGAGAGGGCCTTGCCTCTATTGTAAAAAAGAAGCTTGACGAGCAAAATAGATGGTAATAAGTCCAAAGGTAAATGGTAAAAAGGCAAAGAAAGTGAACATGTCATGCATACCATCCAAGCAAGAGCCAGAGACGAGATGTTGGTGCTGAAGGCAAGCGTTCACCCAAAGCAAACATACCAGCAAAGACACCAGTTACGATAGATGCAACAGCTGCACATGTGGATACTACAATTGCCCTTCCATGCTTCAAGCCACGTGTCTGTTTGGAAGAATAGAAGCACTTAGTGAAAACCATTCATAACATAGACAGGATGATAGTTCTCTCTTTGAAGGGAAAAAGAATTTTAAGTTAGATTATAGTGGTTTCATGGCCTCATCTATGTTTGCTAGTTAACATGATGTCGACCAAAATCAGACAAGGGAAGAACGTATTTGATCATGATTATGCTATGTTTGGAGTCACAATATCATAATGTTGATATACACCGGTAAGTGGTTATAGCAGATATAAACAATGTTGATTACAAGGAGTACCTGACATACAAAACCAGAAGCACTACAACAAATGCTTATTGAAATACAAATCGGCACCAACAACTTGGAAAATCCCTGCTCCAAGAATAAAAATCCCATCTTTGATATCACAGATGAAATCCTGTAATAACCATATTATAGAGTCATTATCTGTATTATGACGGGAGGGTATCTACATCTAAATAAACCACCAACACATTGAGATTGAAAATAAACAACCAGCACATGACATAGGAACTTTATGACCTTTGCAAGCATTTACTATATCAAGACCAAATGAAATTTACTCAATGCAATCAAACATACATGTTCATTAATATGATTGCAGTAGTTGTTATTAACAACCCAGCTATAAGAAAAATAATCAAGCAACAAAAAGAACTGTTGACAGTTGTTAATTCTGCATTATGAGATTTTAAATAATAAAGGGAAAAGGCTCAAATATGCCATTGAACTTTCAGAAAAGACTCATTTATGCCATCCGTTAAAAGTTTGGCTCATCTATGCCATTACCGTTTAAGAAAAAGCTCATTCATGCCATTATTTTTTAACATTGGTTTTGCAAAACCATTTTTTACACGTGGCCAATTATAATTCGGCCACGACATTATTATTTTTATAAAAAAAAATTCAAAATTTTGAATAAAAATTGAATTATAATTCGGCCACGTCATTATTATTTTTTAATTCAATTTTTGTTCAGAATTTTGATTTTATTTATAAAAAAATTAATGATGTGGCCGAATTATAATTGGTCACGTGTAAAAAATGGTTTTGCAAAAATTGAATTAAAAAAAAAATAATGACATGACCGAATTATAATTCAATTTTTGTTCAGAATTTCGATTTTTTTTATTAAAAAAATTAATGACGTGGCCGAATTATAATTGGCCACGTGTAAAAAATGGTTTTGCAAAACCACTGTTAAAAAATAATGGCATGAATGAGCCTTTTCTTAAACGGTAATGGCATAGATGAGGCAAACTTTTAACGGATAGCATAAATGAGCCTATTCTAAAAGTTCAATGGCATATTTGAGCCTTTTCCCAATAATAAATAATATCTAGGCATTTCAAGAGAATGTAAAGAACAGAATGATAGATCCAGATGGTATACAATAGTATTAAATCCGTTGGTTGAAGTGGAGAAGTGCTATCAAGGTGTTATGTGGTAGAAAGATGCCTACCAAAAGGAAAGTTTTACAGAACTATAAGACTGACAATGTTATATGGAAGCGAAAGTTGGGCTACTAAAAGTCCAAGATGAGTGTTGCAGATGCTAAGATGATCGCTGTCATACCAAATTACATAACATTAAAAATGGCCACATTCGCCAATGCCTACCAAAAGGCAAGTTTTACAGAACTATAAGACTGACAATGTTATATGGAAGCCAAAGTTGGGCTACTAAAAGTCCAAGATGAGTGTTGCAGATGCTAAGATGATGCGTTGTCATACCAAATTACATAATATTAAAAATGGCCACATTCGCCAAAAAGTGTAAGTAGCATGCATTGAGGATAAGATGCAAGTAGGTTGCTTGAGATGGTTTTGGATATGTCTTGTGTCGACATTCAGATGCACCAGCCTGTATGTGTGAAACTTGTTAGAGTGGGTAAAAGTCTCACATTGGTTGGGGAATGGACTGGTGGTCTCCTTATATGGACTTGGACAATCCTCCCCTCATGAGCTAGCTTTTGAGTTGAATTAGGCCTAATGTCATAACTTTACATGGTATGAGAGTCAGGTTCATCCCCATTTGGGCTCCCGGTCCACGCTCCAGTTGGGCCTAGGCTTGAAGGGGGTGTTAGAGTGGTAAAAGTCCCACATTGGTTGGGAAATGGACTGGTGGTCTCCTTATATGGACTTGAGCAATGCTCCCCTCATGAGCTAGTTTTTGGGGTTGAGTTAGGCCTAGGTGCCTTATCTTTACAAAACTGTTGTAATTGAAGGTGTTAAAAAGGGACCGGGTAGACCGAAAATCACATGGAATGAATTTGTCTCGAAGGATCTATAAATCCTTGGTATCAATGCAGACTTAGCTAAACATACGATACAATGGAAGAAAAAAAAAGATATATGCAATATATACTAGTTGAGGATAAGTTTTAGACTTATTAGGGAACTTCTAATATTAATATTGTTATATTATTTAACTTAATTTTTTTACTTTTATTTTAATTTAATATGATGATATGAAATGAGCTTAAAGTTTGTATTCCTCGGAAACCCCCGCCTACGTCACCATTTAATATTTCTTGGCCTACTATTGGCCAAATCACCTAGGCACTAGGCCCAATGTGAGTTGGATCACTTAGCCACACTTCATAATTAGAAAAACGAGCACCGTGGAAATACATGCCGCTCAGCCAAAGAAAGATGATGGAGAGTTGACCGAAATGTGCACTAAATACTTTTCGAGAGATCTCCTCCAAATCACTGGTATGGCTATCGAAATCGTGAGCATCAACATGTAGGTTCCAGATCCAAGTGGTAGTATCAGGCCCTTTAGCTATTGTTCTTGAGAAATGACCCGGTCTGGCCCATTCCTCGAAAGAAGTTTTTACGGGATCCCTATCTACCAAAATTTTAACTTCTGGTTCCGGCAAACGAATAATCATTGAATCGTATAGCCAATCCCAACTTGTTTGGGACTGAGGCATAGTTGTTGTAAATATTATCTAATACAAGCCTACTCGTTCTGATTTTTTATTTTTTTTTGAGAAGGACTCGTTCTGATTATTGGACTTTACAGTGATATAAGGGGTCTGGTACTATTCCACTCTCACTTAGCATGCATCAATACAAAGTTTCATCTATAGATGCGACTGTCATTAGAGGGTAATTTAGTGTATGAGGTTTGTGCATTTTAGGCTCTGCTGCATCTTAGGTCAATGTACAAGAAATAAGCTGCGCCTGTTATCATAACAAGCAAAAGATAAGTCCAAGAGAAGAAGTATACCCAAACAAAATTCCAGATTCCAGTCCATAAATAATTTCCTCGATAACTTCATATTGCATCTGCATTGGGGGAAAATTTGCATATGGCATCAGGCATGTTCAAGAGCATTGTATGTAAGAACTCAGTGGAAAACTCATACCAGCTCTTGTTCTCTTCGCTGGCGTCTATAAATTCGAAGCCATCCATTAAGGAGTACCTATATCCATTGAGCAGTATTAGATCTCGGAATTCAAAAGGTACAAAAACATTTAAATACCCCTTCAGTCCTAATGGCTCAAAATTATACGTGGATATTTCATAAAAAGAACAGTACAAGTACAAATCAATCCAAAAGTATTGCACACAACCCAAGAAGTAAGAACCTTGCAGTACAGTGAATATTTACTTAAATGAAGAAAGTTATTACGCAGTGCAGTGGCCAGTGGCCAGTGGGCAAATTTAGTTAAATGTTCTCTTCTAAAGGTATTAGACAAATGAGCCTGTAACATTTGGTCAGCAACAGTGGTCCCCAACAAGAGCACTAACAGACAGCACCAAGCAGTCCCTTCACCAAATACATGCTCATGTAGGACAAGTTATCCAGGAAACTGACAGCAAAATATGTTTTGTATTGTATACAAATGTCGGTAACCTGTGTCCCTAAAATAGGCATATGCTGGAAAAACTATCAGAATGTTTAAGAGGACACGACTGGTCCTAAATTTGTTATGACAATCTATATCAGTCGCATAAAACTCTAGAGAGCATGACTTCTTGGATCAACTTTACCAATGTCTAGGACGTTTGTAAAGAAAAAGGACCGTCACTAAACTTGCACAAACTAAAGTTATGTTTGGGATTGAGTTCTGCAGAGAGTTACATAAGGACTTGGATGACTTTCTGACATTCTTCAGGTTTCAAGTAAACGATTATGAGATCTAAGCGACCACTTCTGGTTGAAGGGTGAAAAACAGTACATGAAAAAGAAAGATAAGAAAGAAGAAGGGAAGATGGAAATTAAGAAAAAAGCAAGCAGATGCCGATTATAGATGTCGAAATACACCTTAACCTGATTAGCCACCAAAGTTATTAGTGATGAGATGTTACTCTCTTCATAAATATAGGGCTACAATAAAAATCTAGGACTCGAAGTGTTCTCCCTGTCCCATTTATTAGACCCTTTTTTAGGTGCCTACTTACTATAAGTGTTCTTGGTTAAGGAAAACACATGCGTTGAAAGGACTGATTCTATAAGTAGGACAGAGGTCTTTTCATAAATTAACAATATAGGAACCGATATACAAAAGGAACTCAGCACCTAATCACTCCAAACATAAATGATATAGCACCAGGGAAAACCTTCTGAAGCAACTATCTTAAAGCGTGCTTGTATTGTGCATAGAATAAGATACCTACAAACAAGATTGCAACAGCACATGCCAGCCATGGTAGGTGAAAAATTGAGATAGCAGAAGCCTGCTGCTCCTCCCCTCCAGCGCCAACAGCTGAACAGATAAAAGAGAAGTGGTAAGTTAAAGTTTGTCAGATATTCACATCCCAATGAAATATGTCAGGAAATAGGGTATAAGGTTCCATAAGAAACGAGAAGTGGTAAGTTACAGAACAATTGATTCCATAGGCTACTAATTTCTTTTGGCAGTCAGGAAACTGATCTTGTACATTCCCTATAGAGAAAAAATATACAAATAGTTCCTTAAGTAGCTGTAGAAGTATTTTGGTTCTCTCTCTCTCTCTCTCTCTATATATATATATATATATATATATATATATAACATCCTTTAAGTTTATATAAGTGGACAAGTTTGATCCTTCGCTAAACAAAACCCTTGAAAACTAACAAACAAGAATTTTATCTAATGGCTGGAAACAACAGTAATAGAAAGAAGGAAAAGGGCACACTTACTTCCCTAAATCTCTATTCAGATGTGAAAATAAAAATGCTCTAACTCTTGGCTTTTGGCACCAAAACCATTCATTCAAATTCAAAGTGAAGAATTTTGAGAAGAAAGTCCTCTCGTATTCAGTATATCCGTACGAACGATGAGCTAGAGTATTACAATAAGTCCTATCTCTAATTTAGGAAAGACAGTCGATGCTAATTACAATTAACCTATAATCCCCTATAATCAAGCTAGTCAAATAACCTAAAATTCCTTCCCAGAGCCTTAATTAGATGGAATTACTACCATATGATATATGGAATCTTTGTCAGAATCGGAACCATAACAATCATATTAATGCTAGCCAAACCTTGCCTTTAACTACTGTGCTGAATGCTGCAAAATATAAGCTTTAACGGCAAAAGAGGCTAAAAAGAATGCTAAGTTTGTTGTCCAAGTATCCTGGCATAAACCAGTCCCAGGTTGGTATAAGCTAAATGTGGATGCTAAGCTTCAATCAGTCAAAGATGCTTATTTGTAATGGAGGACTTATTTACAATACCAGTGAAACTGGGATTATTGGATTCCAAAGGGTGGGAATGCATATTCACCCCCTACAAGCTGAATTGCTGGCACTAAAAGAAGGTTTGGTGATGGCAAAAATATATAACCACACACCATTTGAAAATTGAAACTGATTCCACAGAGGTAATTAAATATATTGACCAAAACAACACTGCCTATGCTGATATTATCCATGAACGCAGGTTGTTAATGCTGCAGTTAATGATCCCAGGGATCAGGCATAACTTTCGACAAGGAAATGAAGTAGTCCATGAGCTTGCAAAGGAAGATCTCACCCAGTCCACTATAAATAAAGTTATGTATTATGCGCGACCTCCATATTTTGCTGAAGAAAAACTAGAAGTTGACCGCAGAGGAGGGAACCGTTTTGTTTAATATGTTAATGTAAACACTAGTATCCAAGCCAACTATGACAATCTTAATGTCCTAAGAGACATCTACAGAATGATTATATAGGGTTTTAGTACTGTTGAACGACAAACTGTAATATTTTGCATGATTAAGTATTAAGGGAAAAGGGTCTGATATACCCCACAACTTTGTCATTTAGAGCTGATATACCCCTCGTTATGAAAGTGGCTCATATATACCCCTACTTATATACAAATGGTTCACATATATCCTTTTCCCCTAATGGAAATGAGAAAAATTAATTTTAGTTTAATTTTTTATTTTTTTAAAAAAAATAAAATATAATCTCATATTAGTATATTTAATCCTCCTCAAACATATTTTTTTTGACTTTTTTTTGTTTCAATCACTAATTTAGATTTATTATTTTGATGGTCAAATTTATTTATGTTTCACTTGTAAAGCTTATTATAGATGACCAAATTTTTTTCTTCAAATACAAAAATTAAATTACAATATAGACAAAAAAATAGTTTTAATTTTTTTTCTGTACACTAAGGAATGAAAGAAAAAAATAAAATAAGAATAAGAAATTCAAATAATTATAATCAAAGAAGTCAAAAAATAATTTATGTATGAAAAAGATTAAAATATACCTTGAACTTTGCTAGAAGATTCATATATACCCCTCAATAATTTTTAAGAAAATTAAAAATAATATAAATTTAAAACTAATTTTTTACTGTTATAAATTTTAAAAATAATTTATATAAATTTAAAACTAATTTTTTCACTTCCGTTAAATGAAGGGTATATGTGAGCTCATTTTGTAACGGTAGGGGTATATGTGAGCCGTTTGTATAACGGTAAGGGTATATATGAGCCACTTTGATAACAAGGGGCATATCAGCTCCAAATGGCAAAGTTGAAGGGTATATCAGGCCCTTTTCCCAAGTATTAATAAAGATATCCTTATTACTCAAAAATAAAAAGTGCATCAAATAATCAACACAAACAATTATATCTCTGTTCATGAAAAGAAGTAGTGGAAGAGAATCAATTCCATGTTATGGTGAGAAAATCTATATTTGCTTAGTACTAGACAAGGCTGAAACACAACTCTTCTTTTATTTTTTTAATTCTATTTTCACCAAAGAAAAAATGAAGCTTCTACGATCATATTTGTGTTTATTTTTGTTTTTTCAACGAAGATATACGGGGCAAGGTGGGAGTGGCATTCATGGTGGACGAGATGCGGGAAGCGAGGTTGAGATAGTTTGGGATGTGAAGAGGAGGAGCATAACCAGTGAGGAGGTGTGAGAGGTTGGCAGTATTCGGTCTAAGGAGAGGGAGAGGGAGACTATGGAGGGGAGAGGTGATTAGACAGGAAATGGCACATCTTCAGCTCACCAAGGACATGACCCTAGATAGAAAAGCATGGAGGCCGAGGATTAAGGTAGGCAGTTAGTAGGTAGTCGAGATTCCTCTCGTCCTAGTGGTAGAACATGGTTCTTGTTTGGAGAACCTTCCAGCTTCCTTACCAGTATTTTATTATTATAATAGCATTAATCATTCTTCAAATTTACTACTTTTGTTGTTTTGTTTACTTTAGTTACCTTTACTATTTCTGCTCTCCATTTCTTTACTTCTATTTCTTCAATGTTTATTTATGAAGACTTTAATTTCTTTAATGTTTTCATTAAAGCTTTTTTCATCCTCTCTTTTTTCAAACATGTTCTGTAAAACGATTTGTTTGAGCCAAGGATATATCGGAAACAACCTCTTTACCCCACTGGTTAGGCCTGCGTACACCTCACCCTCCTCAGACCCCACTTGTGACCACACTGCGAATGATGTTGTTGCTTACTTTTTAATTATTTTAGTATGCTCTTTATTACATTTAAGTCCTCTATAGAAAATATAAGGGATTTGAAACAATTTTTTCTTCCATCAAACTTGAATTCTTTGATTATCTTATCCATCCAAAGACTAGCTGATCATTAAATCCCTCGACCCCTAACCACCAAATTTCAAATATAAAAGAAGCTCTATTGTTCCCAGTTTCCACACCTAAAAAAAGTAGTGGGTTGTGATCTGAAGTTCACCCTAGGCAATATCCTTTGTTATGTGCTCCTAGAAGTTTCCTCATTCAACTGAAAATAAGAATCTGTCAAGCCTAGCTGCACTGTAGTGATTGAGCTCTCACAACCAGGTAAATCTGCCCCTATACAATGGTGGATCGAATAGCTCCATGTCTTCTATCCAGTCTGAGAACTCAGTCATTGAATTAGTGATACATTTCCTTCTTTCATACAGAAACCTGTTAGTGTTGAAATCACCACAGAATATCCATGGACCCTCACATTAACCCCTGAATGATGAAATCTTCTCCTAGATTAATTTCCTTTCCCTTCTGGTGCATGGTGCATACACTTCTGTTAGAGACCACTTAAAAGATTGTTACACTGATTCAAAACTATAGGCAATTCAATAACAGCCTATTGCAATCAGTTCCTCTTCCACATTCTTCTGTCCCATAGCATTAGAATTCTACTACTGCTACCTTCAGCTTCAAGATATCCACATCTCATCATCTACATGCCCATAGTTGCCATAATATCCACGTCCTTTTCTAATTTTGTTTCCCGACAACAATACAGGTCTGCTCTCCATTTCTCAATTAGACTCTTAACAAGATTCCTTTTAGAAATCATGTTAAGTCCCTTGACATTCCATGATATTAATTTGACCTTTATTGATAAGTTGACAGTGGATTTTTCCCCCTTCTTCTTACTACTTCCACCTCTTCATTACTTTCCACTAGTTGCTCCTGACTTTTCTTTCTTTCTTCTAGCTTCATAAAGAGAGCCAGAGCTCTTTCCACATCCCACAAAAGCAGTATTATATTGATAACTCTATTCCTGGAAACAAGAGTAAACCTGAGTCTATATAGCCACTGATTCAACTAAGAAGATGATATAAACATGTTAGCCAAAGCATTATAAGGAGTTGAAAGAGTAACAAACTGATGATCTTTTTACAACCAATAAGACGTGAAGACCTTCCAGAACAATAATACACATCAATTTTGGACCAAGCAAAATTTTTAATACCGTATTTCCGAAAAACTCTCGGCTCAAGTAACGCACATCAAAGCAGATTTAAAAGGACAGATTGCTTATATGCCAAATATCAAGAGAAGACCGAGTAATAGCAATCCTCCAACAAAACAACACTCCAACTCCAACCAGGATAACCTGACGAACCAGATATTCTAAACCTGGTGTGAGGCCGCACAATCGTCTTGTCAACTACTTCCTCCAATGGGACAATGACTAGTTCAAGTAATTACTCTAAATAGATGAATTCCCCCCTATAAGCATAAGGCCATCTATCCAGTAACACCATGCTTAGCAATACAGAGGAAAATGAACTGTTTCTTTGTCTTCCATAGCTTGTTAGTTCTTTTAACGAAATGCAAAGAATTAAGGAACTTACATTACCTATGGTGCCAATGCCCGCCAAGGTAATTCCTATCCAATCAATAGCATTCATGATCTCCTTTAGATAAAAATGGGAAAAGACTGAAAGTATAGCTAGTCCACAGCCAGAAACTGGTTGAATGACCGATACCTGGAGTATATCATTGAAATGGTGAGTGTGAAGGATTCGTCTAGCTATCAATACAAGAAAGAAACATTATGTGTGGAGTTTTCTCTATAATTGATCTACTTTCAAACTATCAAGTTCAATTCCTAAATATGCATAAAAGAGAGCTTGCTGGAAATGCACTTACTGGAGCTAGAGATAGTGCTCGCAACATCAAGACTGCTCCAAACAAATCCATAAGTAAACCAAAAATCCATGCCTTGTTGAAAGCATAAGCTTTAATCACCTGTAGACAGAGATCATGAAGCTTTCCAAGTGACGTGTTTCATAGAAGAAATGTGACGAGTTCATAAAATTAAAGGTAAGCAGGATAGCTTCATGGAGGCCAACATGATTTAACAAAGAACATAAGGGAAAGATGATGTCTGCATAATACTAGAGATAGCCAACAACAGGAACATTTACAGCTATTACATATACAATATTCGGCATTCACACTCGATAATGATAATGCTTTTCAGCTTTTCAAAAAAATCTGACCATTGGCAAACGGTCCAAATTGAATAGCACTGTTGCCAAACGGACAGAATTGCAAAATTAGCCCCTTTTTCCTTTTATTTTTTTAGTTAAAAACTAACCCCTCCCCTAATTACACATTTCTATAAACAGCCGCCAACCCATGCCCCACCCCCTCTTTCTTCATTTCTTTCTTCCCATGCAGCTCTCTTACTCTCCAACATCCATCTCAATTCTCTCATTTCTCTCTTAAAGTGCTATCAACAATAAGCTCTCTTAATTTTTAATTTTATTTACTTACGGTTTATTTGATAAATCAAAAGTAGAAATGACCAAGTGCATTTATCATTGTATATTTAATTTTTATTTATTTTTCTATTTTGTTAGGTTTAGTAACTAGTTTTCTTACACTAAATTTCTGATGTCCCATTCATGATCACTAATTAATTTATTAATAAAGTTTCCTTAACAACATTTTGCTAACTATATCTATTTATTTTTTTGCCAACTAAGTTATTCATATCTTATTTTTTTCAGTGATTTGAAATTTAGAGACTTTTCCTTGATCAACTTATGTCAGGAAGTTCCTCAGTTTCAATTCTCATCATCAAATACCCAAGTAGTGGCTAGTTTACTCAAATTAATTTTTTTATCTTTCAAAACAGTGAAAGGAAAGCAGTCAGAGTATTTTGGGTGGGTTGTCATTAGGGAAGCATGTTTAACCCTGTGAAGAGAGATGTTAACTAATAAATGTCTCTCCGTGAAGAGGATATGGAATCAATCAATCACCTTTTTATTCATTGCAAAAGTGCCTAAGAAATTTTGGGAGCTCTTCCTAAATCTGTGTTACCTTCTGACTACAAACTAGGCAAAAGCTTTAACAACTTAAAAAGACTACTGAAAAACTTGTTACACACATATGTTTATACCAGCAATATGAAATACCAGTTAGTTAAAAATAATTCAAATTGAAAGAGCAAAATCTTTTTCATATTAAAAGAAAGCTAGATAATTAATTTCATTGCTTGTTAATGTGTTCTACATATCCTATACAAAGCACTTTATATATGTACACATAAAATCCATGTGGCAAATCCACTTTCTGTAAGGGATAAGCAATCTCTCAAATCAGAATTACATGATAAATGGTGGTCACACAAATGATATTCGAGCATCACAACACCAACAACTATACTTCAATCCTAAACAAGTCGAGTTTTAATAGACCAATCTCTAACCCCTCACCAGAAAGAAAAAAAAGGACTCCATGCAAAAACCAACTAATATAAGTGCACTAACAGATTCACATTACAACCCAAGAAACAGAATCATCACCAGACATTTGAAACACATATCCATACACAATATAGGATAACATAACCAAAAGAAAATGTACATTCATGAAAATCAATTTTGTTAAAAAAAAATATATATATTGAATGGAACGACCAAAATAGAGAATTGAAAGGGGCAAGTATACCATATACCTTGAGCTTGAAAGACAAAGGAGGCAGAATGAGGGTCCCTTTCTTCTGCAGAACTTTGCCGATATTGTTACCGGCGGTGGCGGCGACGGTCAGGAAAATCGATTCCCACATCTCAGCCCCGCGATTTCCCTCTCCTGCTTGCTCTTTTTGTTTCGAGTTTTGTCAATTCCCAATAGATCTCACTTCCTCTTGATTTGGTAGCTTCAGATTTAAGACAATAAGGCTGTATTGGAACATAGCTCCTTCCTACCCTTTCTCATTTTTATTTATTTATTAAAGGCAAAATGATATTATGAACCATTCTACTTGTATCAGTTTGTATTCTGGATCATTCTACTTGATCTTTTGTCAGCTGAAACCCTAAACTCAATTAAAATGAGACTTTTAAATTCATTCAATCATGTGTGTAGCTCACTCTCTCTTACATAAATGACATGCCATATCCACATCACATATATTAATATTATATCATAATTATTTCATAACTATTTTTAAATTATTAACAAAAATGTTATTTTCTATTTTAAAAAATAAAATAAAATAGTTATTTCTCTCACCCTTCCTTCTCCTTCCTCAACCCACAACCACCATTAACATCATCTCTATTCTCCTTAAATATTTTTTCTTTTTCAGGCCGTCATTGTCTATTGCTATGTCAAGGCCCTTCAAGTTTTTAAAAATCATAGTTCAATTTTTCTCAAAATTTTATCATTCGCAAATCTTAATCGTAACCATGTACCATCATTTGAACCACCATAAATCCTTTTTCACCATTGATGCCAATAAATCACCATTAAAGTACTTCAATTTATCATAATATTTGTACACAATTATACGTATCACATTTTACCTAATTTCACAAAGATATCCAACAATCACATTTCATCCTTCAAAACTATTGAATCTTTGTCACCTCATGGGTTGTGGATTACCAAAAAAAAATGGAAAGAAAACATAGATCTACATCAATAATACATTATCGTTTCTCATAAAGAAAGAAAATATGAAAAAAAGAAAAAACAAAAAACAAAAAAGAGAGAACAAAGAAACTGGAGAGGGCTGGGAAGGGGGAAAAGAGAGAGAAATTAGGGTTGGTGGGGAAGGAAGAGAAGAAAGAAGTAAAAAATATCATTTTTTATTTTCTTATTTTTGTTTTTTTTAAAATTATTTTTAGTCTAAATTTTGATGTTCACGCTCCTTTAAACGCGTGATATCACGTATTTATGTCAACTCAATAATTAAGTTGCCACATAAGCTTGGTCAATGGTCAGAAAGGCTTAAAATATTGAGTTTCATTGAGTTTAAGGGTTCAGTTGACAAATAGTCAAGTAGAAGAGTTTAGAATACAAACTTGTACAAGTATAAAGGTCCATCAAACCATTCTGCCTTTATTAAAAAAAGAAGGTCAAATCTCCTTTAACAATGCCAAATAGAATAAAGAGAAAGGTATAATATACCCTCAATTTTACCATTTGAAACTATATATTCTTATAGTGGTTCATATATATTTTTATCGTTATACAAATGGTTCACATATACCTTCTATTTAACAGAAGTAAAAACATAATTTTAGATTTATATTTTTGTCTTTTAATTTATTTATTTTTAAATATATATATATACTTCTAGCAAAGTTCAAGATATACTTTAATCTTTTTCATACATAAATTATTTTTTTATTTATTTGATTATCATTATTTGAGTTTCTTATTTTATTTCAATTTTTTCTTTCATTCTTTAGTGTTAAGAAAAAAAATTAAAACTATTTTTGTGTGGCTATATTATAATTTAAAACTATTTTTTTTTTCAACTATATTGTAATTTAGTTTTTGTATTTAGAAGAAAAATTGGGGCATCTATAATAAATGTTACAAGAAAATTAGTGAAACATAAATAAATTTGACCATCAAAATAATAAATTTAAATTAGTCATTGAAACAAAAAAGTCAAAAAAAAATATACCTAAGGAGGATCAAATATACCCCATATGGGTTACATTTTCTTAAAAAAATATATTCAAATTAATTTTTTACTCGAAACCAAAATTGTTGGGTTCGAAAGTGATTCGTGCGTCATGCGGAAGCTTAGAATCGCAAATCATATGCAGATAAATTAGACGACACATAAAACTATACTAAAAGTCATAATATTATTATTGATATGACCAATTGACCTATATAATTATAAACTAATTAAAAGCATAAAAATTGTAGAGAGAAAATCTCCTTATAAACAAAAGTCTCTCTAAATGACTACATTATGGATGTTATTTTGTTTTTTTGGTATGAAAAATGGGTATTCAATTTATAAGATTCCAGACTTTTCCTCTAAGGAAAGAATAAATCAAATATGGAAAAAAATTCTATATTCCTTTCAAGAAAAGTTAAAGCATTTATGATAATACTTGGACTTTCCTTCAAGAGAAAAATAAACTTCAAATAAGGTAGGAAAATCAGGGTAAAACCCTAACAAATCTCTCATTTTGGCTTGAATTTTCTGGCAAAATAATCTTGATCCTCTTCCTTTACACAATCTTCTTGTATCACTGCTACTTACCATGATTTAAGAATTGATATGAGTTAAAAATTGGAGTATGTGTTAAAAGTTATGAGCAGGGTTGAAAGTGAAGCTCATGCGTTAAAAGTAATATGCATGATTTGAAAGTGGAGCTCATGCATTAAAGTGATATGCATGAGTTTAAAGTGGAGTTCATGCGTTAAAAGTAAGATGCATGAGTTAAAAGAGCAACTTGAGAATTAAAAGATTACAAGGTTAAACGTTGGAGTCCATGTGTTAAAGTAATCATGAGTGGAACATTGATTTTGTTTTAAAGAATGGAGCAGCAGGATTGTTGAAAATATATCTGATTTTTTTCTCCACATGTAGTAACACAAAAATCTTCATTATTATCACATTGATTGCAAATTGATCTAAAATTGCCTTGAACATGTCTTCAACTTTGTTCCATTGGATCATTGAACAATGTGCTCTGATACCACTTATTGAGTTTGAAAGTAATTAAGGTGTGATGCGGAAACTTACAAATGTAAATCATATGCCGATAGATTAGACGACACATAAAACTATACTAAAAGCCATAATATTATTATTTGATCTGACCAATTGGCCTACATAATTAAAAACTAATTGAAAGCATAAAAAATGTAGAGAGAAAATCTCCTCGTAAACAAAAGTCTCTTTAAATTGTTATATTGTGGATGTTATTGTGATTTTTGGTATGAGAAAATGGGTATTAAAATTATAGAATTCCAGACTTTTTCTCTAAGAAAAGAATAAATCAAATATGGAAGAAATTATACTTTCCTTTTGGGAAAAGTTAAAGCATTTATAGTAATACTTTGACTTTCCTTCAAGAGAAAAAAATAAACTTCAAATAAAGTAAAAAAATCAGGGTAAAACCCTAGCAAAAACCTATTGGTTAAGGATGAAGGAATACTTACCCGTTACCACTCTACCACAACCATTGTTGGTAATATGTTCTTTCTTAATAATACTTATGTATGATATAATTAAAAAAAAACTTTTTCTCATTATTTTTTATATCATTGTTCTCAGCTAAAAATTGACTTTTAAGAATTGTTATTATTTTGAATAATTATTCAATTTAGACATTATAATTAAATTCTTGATGCAAATTCTACTTATGTTTTAATAATATGATGATGATGATAATTATTCCATCTTTAATTTAGAGCAGAAAGTATAGTGCCAAGAATGAGTGAATTAATTGTAGAAAATCTATGAGATTGAAAATAAAAATATATTAAAATAAATTATAATTTTTTGTCATCGAAGATATATTATTTTATCGATATATTATTTAGTATGAAAAACAACTACAACAACTTAATCTAAACTATTTACATTCTAACATAAAAGTTTGTGTTTGGCCTTGATCAATATATAAAAATGAGTAGAAAATAAAATATTACATTTATACATGCTTAAGAAATATTGTCCTATTAACAAATTTGTTGGATTTTGCATACTTTAAGCATACATTTGACTAGTATTTGCTTATTAATCCATAGATTAATTGATGGGCGTCATTAAAATAAGAATAAATTCAGATCAAGTATTTAATGGTAAATGCATATTTGTATTAAAGTATCAACAATTGACATATTTGCTCAATTTCACATAATTTAAGGGTATATTTGACCATTTTCCTTTCATGCATCTCTTCTTATTTTGTTGTTTCCTTTTACTCTTTTTTATTCATGCTTAGCCATCAGAATTCAAGAGCAAAGTAAATTTTAATGCAATTCCATATTTGGTTACCCCATTTAATTTGTAGCCATTTTTTCAAATAAAATAAAATAATTAATTGCCATTTAAAGTATATGTAACTTTAAACATAATTGCTTTTTCTATGATTCTCCTCTTTTGTCCATTTTTTTTACAATTTCTTCTTGTCGTACAACTAGAAGTGACGCCCGTGCTATGCACAGGGCCAACATAACACTGTAGCAAATCTTATTTTTCAAATTTCGTTATATTTTGCTGAAAACACTTTGAACTATAGGAGAGACATCCATTGCATATCATAAAAGAACAAATATGAAAATAACACTTCACCACAAAAAATTCAATCCACAAAAACTACATAACCGATTTCCAAAGTCTGAAAATACTACTTCCTTTGTCCCAATTTATGTATCACTTTTCTTTTTCGAGAGTCAAACAGTTTAAGTTTGATCGGAAATTCGCGTGTAGAATGTTCAAATTTTTTGAAATGAAATTTATATATTTGTAAACTATGTAAAAAGTACTATAAGTCACAATAATTAGTGATTCAAACTAATTAAAAGATATATGATAAATTTACGATCAAAGATAGACTTGTTTGAATCTCGAAATCCAAAAAGTCTCACATAAATTGGGAAGGATGGAGTATAAAAATTCTCATTCAATATATTGACTTATTTGTTCCCAATAGAATAACAAAACAAAGAAAATGAAAGAAATGACCCTAACAAAATAATAAAAACTAAACAACACCACAATCACTTTCCTCAACTAAAAATAGCCTAAGAGTTCAAGTTCAAGAAGGAATATCTATAGACAAAAGAGGCTTACACTAGAAACATGAAATAGTATTAGCGGTACAATGTTATTAATTGCCCTTCTTTCATAGCCCCATCTCAAAGACTTGCCTATAACAACATACCTGATTCATTGTGGACGACATAATAGCTTTAGCGGGAAGAACAAAAAAAAACAAAAAAAAACTTGCGAATAGATGTAAAAATAGCAGCAACACCTTAGAATCATTCCCTGTGAACAATGGATGGACCAGATTTGTCATAGTCGCCCTTCGAAATCCACATCTGATTAATCACAAAACATATTTAAGTTAGCAACAACACAGTTCAGAATGCAGTTTAAAATTGCAAAAGTATATGCAAGAGAAGATTTTAAAAAATAAAGGCTTGCTTACTGGAATGTGCTAAGCTATGCAAGCATGGATCCTCCAATCTAGACATTGTACTTTCTCTCTGGTAGAGAAATAACCTTAATCTTCATGCTACTGGTAGTGAAGATATTGAATTCCTTGATCATATGATAAACACCCTACAAATGTATATTTGAAGCCCTTATATTAAGCATTGCTCTATGTAGTTTTCTTGGAACCATACGAAATAAAAAAGATGTTTAGGTTTTTGTCTGCCTCCTTCATCTATCAAAGATTTTTTAACATTGTAGAGGAAACTCTATTACCTTTTCACATTGTGGGTCTATGTTCATTCTAAATTCTTCATGATAGATTCCATTTTCATCCTAAAAAGAAATTTTTATTAGTCACCTTGCAGCTAACCATCTTTGTGTCATCTTTTCTTCTCTTGAGTGTCTTATCCACGATCACTGCATGGCAAGGATCGTTCACTAGTTGAGATAACTTTATTATATGGATATTCTTCTCTACATTCTTTTTTACTTCTTAAGGATAATTAATGAAGTTACAGGTAGTCTCATGGATACCTGCAACTTCCATACCAATCATAGATGACTCGAAGAGGACCTCTAAGCAATAGAACCTCTCAGCACCAATGTCAATAACTTGTCCTTCAGGCAATTCATAGTTCTTTTCAATGAAGGAGCTCTCCTGGTAGTTTCAATCTCCTGCTCATAGTCAAGAGCCACATTGTCAAGCTTTTTCTTGATGTCATTTCACAAGAGGTAGCAGGAAGATAATTCACCTCCCTCCTCTCTAGTTCACCCATCATATCAGCTTTTGGCTTCTACTAATAAATAAATAATGAGCTCAGAATATAATAATCAGTTTCACATAGAATATTCTTTAAAATCTAGGAAGTAGCATGTAATGACCTGTTCGCGTCATTATAGAAAAGTCAAGGGGGAAAGAATTGGGGCCAGAATTTTTTTTTGTAGTAACTTGGGATTTCCTAGCGTAGTTCAAATTTGGATGAAATAAGTCATGCGAGTCTATGGAAATCTAGTAATAAATGAGAGATTTAATAATAAATTGATTACATAAGTGGATAGCTAAGACGTTAAGGAGCCTGTATGACTTTACAAAATCGAATCCGGGCGAGTAGAACTCTCGAAACTGACCTTAGCGTGAACAAGTTGTTTTTGAATGTCATGAGTTTAAGGTGTGTTGTGAACTGGGGGCTTGGAACTCAAATTCCAAGATTCTGTCTCCGTGTAAGCCGCCAGGGCAGCGCCACTGTAGCGGGATGGGGTTCACCGTAGTGGCTCAATTGCGAATTAAGTCGGGATTAAACCTCAAAAACTTTATTTTCTGCAAGTTTCGTTCTTGAGAGCTAGGAGATGACCACAGGTGATTTCTTGACAGTTTTCCATTGCTTTTGGTGCAAAAGGTAAGGATTTTACTCTCCTGATCCATTTTTTGATTCGTAGAACATAGATTCTTGGTTAAATATTATTGGGGGATGGTTTTGGACTGAATTTAATGGTGGGAAAAAGCCCTAGCTGCACCTTAGGATCATGGGTTATTGGATTAGTTATAATCCGGGTAATTAGACCTTAATGTATTGATCCCTGTATTAATTTGTTGTTTTTAGACCACAAACAAGTGGAAAGAATGCGGAAAGGGAAGATTCAAGTGCCTTAGGGATTCAAGCTTGGTTTTGAGGTAGGTGATGGTTTGATTTGTTGTTTGCGTGATATATATGTTGGTGATTACTTCATTGTAATGCATGTGTGTATGTGAATGAAGCCTTTTTTTATCAAACCTAATGAAATGAGTACGAATGAGTAAATGTATGCCATGATTTGACACTTGATTATATGGTTGTGAGAATGTACATATGAGCGTGATTGTAATTGTGGTTATGTTGAATAGACCGGGTGTCACGTTCCGACAGACTAACTTGGATCGGGTGCCACGTTCCAGCGGATATATGGATCGGGTGTCACGTCCGACACATTAATTGGGATCGGGTACCATGTTCCGATACACTAACAGTTTGGGTATGGGTTCCATGAGAGGACCATTGAATAGTCATATTTACTTGTTATTGAGAATGTGAATTTGTACATGGCTCTTGAATTGATAACTGCGTATACATTTTGTGCATGTCATGTTTACCTTGTTGTGAGTGCTTATATATGTTGCGTTTACTGGAATAGATGTGTGATCGTACCAGTACACAGTGGTTGTGTACTGATACTGCACTTGCTCGTTCTTTGTTGAGTACAAGACATCTTCAGGCGGCTACTGATAGACCTCAGCTAGGAGAGTAGTGATTGAGATCGGATTTTAAGGGTGAGCCAACTCTTTCAGGCTGCCATGAAGTCCTTCATTTTATTTAGTCCATCTATCCGGACTTAGACTATTGTTTAAATACTTTTATGTTTGGTTTGGGTTGTACCATTTTCTTAGACTTGGTGCACTTTAGATGTTTTGTTACATTGACTTTCAGGTTCTAGGGGTGGTTTTATGCAATGGTTGGTAGTTTTGTTTTTGATAATTTTCGAAGTTTATGGGAACTCTAGTTTTCTTTAGACATTTAAACCTACTTCTGTATCTTTAATTTTTCTAGTTTTTGTTAAGTTGTGTAGATGAGTTGTAGTAATGGTTCTCACATCGAAGGGTTAGTATGGGTGTCAATCATGACGGTCTGGGTCGTGATAAAGTTGGTATCACAACCCTTGGTTCGTTGATCTTACTGTACCAAAATGAGTCTAGTAGAGTCTCGCGAAACTGTACAGAGACGTCTGTACTTTTCTTTGAGAGGCTATAGGACTTTAGGAAATCTCTCTGTTTTCTCTTGTCTACTTTCATGCTATAACGTGATTCCAATTGATATCTGGTGATCCAAATTGGTATCTAATCTCCTTCACTCTTCTGTCTGCAGATGGTTAATACTCGCTTTAACGGTGTCAGACCCGTAGCTCCTGTCAATGTGCCTACTGAGAAATCGACAACAAAAGGCCGCGATCAAGGCAGAAGTAGAGGAAAAACAAAGGGTAGAGGCCGAGGAAGGGTAGAACCCGCTAGGGGTGGAGTTTCGGTTGAGAATGTGCCCAGAAATGAGATCCTCCTGTGCATTATGAAGAGATAAAGGAGAATGTTGAGGTTGAGAATAAGGAGGATGTTGGACAAGAGGGAGAGGTACATGCTGAAACTACAAGTATTCCTCTCTTAGACCCAGTGTTAGCTCAACAGATTATGTCTTTCCAGAAAGGATTGGTTATTCCTGGAGGTCTTCCCACAGCTCAAGCAACTCAGACTCCCACCAACCCCCTACCGCTATTACTGTCCCCAAGGTGGGTGGAACTGTAGGTACTGATGCCTTCTTCTGTCCTTTGTTGGTTGGGTCCTGTGATGTCTGGTAATGAGCATGAGATGTTGACTAAGTTTTTGAAACTGAAGTCGCCTGTGTTCCACGGTTCTGAGAGTGAGAATGCTTATGAGTTCATCTTAGATTGTTATGAGAGGCTGCATAATTTGGGTATTGTCCATCAACATGGAATAGAGTTTGTGACTTTCCAATTTCAAGGTGAGGCTAAGCAGTGGTGGAGAGTTTATGTGGAATATGCAGATCATCAGCTTTACCCCCAATCACTTGGACACAGTTTCATGCCTTGTCTTTGGAAAAGTATATGCCCCGGATCTTGAGAGACAAGAAGTATGAGTTCATGGATTTGGAGCGGGGTGGTATGACTGTAACTGCTTATGAGGCTAAGTTCCATGGCTTGTCTAGATATGCTATGCAATTGGTAACTACTGAGGAGGAGAGGATTCGTCTGTTTGTCAAAGACTTCAGGTATTATTTATTCACATGACTTCTGCAGGAAAAAGCTTCAATGAGGTGACCGACGCTTGCAGCTCGATCAATTCAGCTTGCCATGCCTATTTCTATAAGTAGTTATTTGGGAACCCCACCGCATAATTTTATTCAGGATAGCCAGGGAGCTGCATCTTCGGCCAGCGACAGTCCTTCTTTTGATCGTACTTGTTATAATTGTGGGGAAACTGGGCACATGAGGTGAGATTGTCCCCAACCGCGCATGTTGGATTATGGCAGTAGCAAACTAGAGTCGTTGTACCCGCGGGCAATAATAATAATGGTAGAGGACGTTCACAGGGTGGGAGAGGAGGATATCAGCGAGGTCGTGGAGGTCAGGGTAATGGTAATGCAGGCAGGGGAGCAGCGCAACGAGGCAAGGAAGTCATCCGTCAAGATGACAGGGCCCAGTTTTATGCCTTTCCGGGCAAGACCGAGACGGAGACATCTGATGTAGTAATCACATGTACTATTCTTGTCTGTGATCGGATGGCTAATGTGTTATTTGATCCGGGTTTTACTTTTTCATACGTGTCATATTAGTTTTCCTTGGGATTTGATGCAGTTTGTGATGTACTTGATGCCCCCATCCATGTTTCAACCCCAGTTGGAGAGTTTGTCACAGTCACCCAGGTTTATCGTGCTTGTTCTATTATGTTTATGGGTTTCCAAACATGGGCTGATTTGGTTATTTTGGACATGACTGACTTTGATATAATATTAGGCATGACTTGGTTGTCCCCCTATTATGCTGTGTTAAATTGTAACACTAAGTTTGTGACTCTAGAGATTCTGGGTAGGAAAAGGTTAAGAGTGGGAATGGGTGTACAATCCTAAGCCAACTAAGGTCATATCCTCCATTTGGGCTAGGAAACTGGTGGGGCAGGGTTGTTTGGCATATTTGAATCATATTCGGGATATTAAGGTTGAGTCTCCCTCTATTGAGTCTATTCAATTTAGAGAAGTGTTTTCTACTAATTTGCCTGGTATGTCTCCTGATAGAGATATAGATTTCTACATTGATTTGGAACCTGATACCCGCCCCATCTCCATTCCTCCTTATCGCATGGCTCCGGCGGAGTTAAGAGAGCTTAAGGCTTAAATTCAGGAACTTCTTGATAAAGGCTTCATCTGTCCTAGTGCTTTCCCTTGGGGTGCTCCTATTTTGTTTGTTAAGAATAAGGATGGTAGTATGAGAATCTGCATAGACTACCGGCAGTTGAATATGGTCACCATTCGAAATAAGTATCTGTTGCCTCGGATAGATGATCTTTTTGACCAGTTGCAAGGTGCATCAGTTTTCTCTAAGATTGATCTAAGGTCTGGTTACTATCAGTTAAATATTAGGCTCGAGGATGTACCAAATACGACATTTAGGACCTACTATGGGCACTATGAGCTTCTAGTGATGTCATTTGGGTTGACAAATGCTCCTGCAGTTTTCATGAGTTTGATGAATAGGGTGTTCAAACCATTTCTGGATTCGTTTGTTATTGTTTTCATTAACAACATTTTGGTTTATTCAAAGAGTAAGAAAGAGCATGCCAACCAACTTCGTATTGTTTGGGTGTTCTTGGGAGATAAAAGTTATATGCCAAATTTTCCAAGTGTGAGTTTTGGTTGCATTCAGTTGACTTTTTGGGACATGTAGTTTCAAGGGAAGGGATAATGGTAGATCACCAAAAGATTGAAGCGGTTAAGAATTGGGTCTGGTCTAGCTCTGTGACTGAAGTTAGGAGTTTTGTAGGGCACGCTAGCTACTATTGTCGATTTGTGAAAAACTTTGCTTCTATTGCCACACATTTGACACGGTTGATAAAAAAGGTGGTGCCGTTTGAATGTACTGAAAAGTGTGAAGAGAGCTTTCAAAAGCTCAAGACTCTTCTGACCACAACACCTATCCTGACACTATCGGTGGAAGGTAAGGATTTCATTATTTGTTGTGATGCTTCACATTCGGGTTTAGGTGTTGTGTAATATAGGATAAGAATGTTATAGCTTATGCATCGCGGATGTTGAAGGTGCATGAGAGGAGTTACCCAACATATGATTTAGAGTTGGCAGCGCTAGTGTTTGGTCTTAAGATCTGGCGGCATTACCTCTATAATGTCAAGTGTGAGGTGTTTACTGATCATCGTAGTTTGCAACATGTATTCACTCAAAAGGATATGAATTTGAGACAAAGAAGGTGGATGGAGTTACTCAAGGATTATGATGTGACCATCTAGTATCATCCTGGTAAGGCAAATGTAGTGGCGGACGCACTAAGCCGAAAAGTGGTGAGTATGGGTAGTTTCGCCTGTTTAAGTGTATCCAAGCGGCCTTTGGCCTAGGAAATCCAAACCTTAGAGTATAAGTTCATGCAGTTGGGCATCTCAGAAAAAGGTGGTTTATTAGCTAGCATTGAGGTTAGGACCACATTCATTGAGGAGATCAAATCCAAATAGTTCAAGGATGACAGTTTGAATGAGCTCTGAAAGAATACAGTGTCTGGCAAAACACAAGATGCGACTTTAGATGCAAGGGGAGTGCTTAGCTTTAAAAGAAGAATTTGTGTTCCTTGAGTAGATGACTTGATTCAGAAATTGTTGACAGAGTCTTATGGTTCACAATATTCTATTCATCCTGGTGTGACCAAGATGTACCGAGAATTGAAGTGACTTTATTGGTGGTCGGGCATGAAGAAAGACATAGCTGAGTTTGTGGCTAAGTGCCAGCAAGTAAAGTATGAACACCAAAGGTTTGCAGGTTTGCTTCAGAGAATGTCAATCCCGGAATGGAAGTGGGAAATGATAGCTATGGATTTTGTGGTTGGTCTCCCCAAGACTTTGGGGAAGTTTAATTCTATTTGGGTAGTGGTTGACAAATTGACTACGTCAGCCCATTTTATTCCAATCAGAATAGATTATAATGCTCAGCAATTGGCTAAGATTTATGTGAAAGAGATAGTGAGGCTGCATGGGGTGCCCCTTTCTATCATCTCATACCGTGGTACAGAGTTCACATCCAAGTTTTTGGAGGAAATAACATGATGAATTGGGCAATCAACTCACCTTTAGCACAACCTTTCATCCGCAGACGGATGGGCAGTCAGAGAGGACTATTGAAGTGTTAGAGGACATGTTGAGGGTCATTGACTTTGAAAGACATTAGGATAAGTTCTTACCGTTGTGTGAGTTCTCCTATAACAACAGTTACCACTCCAACATTGATATGGCACCGTTTGAGGCACTTTCTGGGAGGGGATATAGATCACCCATAGGATGGTTTGAGACTGGAGATGTGAAACTGTTGGGGGTTGATTTGGTGAAGGATGCTCAGGATAAGGTAGGAAGCATCCAAGCTAAGCTCCTAGCAGCCCAAAGTCGACAGAAAAAGTATGTAGACCATAAGGTAAGATTCATGACATTTCAGACTAGTAAGAAAGTTCTTCTTCAAGTATCACCCATAAAATGGGTGATGATATTTGGCAAGAAGGGTAACCTCGATACATTGATCCATTTGATATTCTTGAATGTGTAGGGCCAGTGGCTTATAGATTGGCTTTACCACCTAGCTTATCTGGAGTTCATCCAGTGTTTCACGTGTCCATGTTGAAGAAGTATAATGGGGATGGAGATTTCATCATAAAGTGGGACTCAATGTTGTTAGACAAAGACCTTCAGTATGAGGAGGAACTGATTGCAATTCTTGATCGTGATGTCTGGAAGCTGAGGACCAAAGAGATTAAATCTGTGAAAGTTCAATGGAAGCATCGTCCAGTTGAGGAAGCTACTTGGGAAATCGAGAAGGACATACGAGACAAGTATCCCAGTTGTGTTCAACGATTCAGGTACTACTCTACCCTTACTTTAGCCCATTTTTCCTAGTTGTCACTCGGGGACGAGTGATGGGTAAATTGGTATCTATTGTAACGACCTTTTCCCGTCGTTATAGAAAAGCCAACGGGAAAAGAATTGGGGCCAGAAAAAGTTTTTGTAGTAACTTGGGATTTTCTAGCCTAGTTCAGATTTGGACGAAATCGGAGTCATGCGAGTCTAGGAAAATATGGTAATGAATTAGAGATTTAATAATTAATTTGATTACATTAGTGGATAGCTAAGACGTTAAGGAACACGTACGACTTTACAGAATCGAATTCGGGGAAGTAGAACTCCTGAAACTGACCTTAGTGTGAACGGGTAGTTTTTGAATGTCATGAGTTAGAGTGTGTTGTGGAATGGGGGTTTGGAACTCAAATTCTGAGGTTCTGTCTCCGTGTAAGCCGCCAGGGCGGGGACGCTGTGGCGGGATGGGGTCCGCCGTAGTGGCTCAGTCGAGATTTAAGTCGGGATTAAATCCAAAAAATGTTATTTTCTGCAAGTTTCGTTCTTGAGAGCTCGGAGGCAACCCAAGCAATTTCTTAACAGTTTTCCACTCCTTTTGGTGCAAAAGGTAAGGATTTTACTCTCCTAATCCATTTTTCGATCCGTAGAACGTAAATTCTTGGTTAAATATTATTGGGGGAGGGTTTTGGACTGAATTTGATGGTGGGAAAAGTCCTTAGCTACACCTTAGGATCATGGGTTATTGGGTTAGTTATAATCCGGGTAATTAGACCTTAATGTATTGATCCTTGTATTAATTTGTTGTTTTTAGACCACGAACAAGCGGAAAGAATGCGGAAAGGGAATATTCAAGTGCCTTAGGGATTCAAGCTTGGTTTCGAGGTAGGTGATGGTTTGATTTGTTGTTTGCGTGATATATATGTTGGTGATTACTTCATTGTAATGCATGTGTGTATGTGAATGAAGCCTTTTTTTTATCAAACCTAATGAAATGAGTACGAACGAGTAAATGTATGCCATGATTTGACACTTAATTGTATGATTGTGAGAATGTACATACGTGATTGTAATTGTGGTTGTGTTGAATGGACCGGATGTCATGTTCCGGCGGATATATGGGATCGGGTGTCACATACGACACACTAATTAGGATCGGGTACAACGTTTTGGTACACTAATAGTTTGGGTATGAGTTCCATGAAAGGACCATTGAATTGTCATATTTACTTGTTATTGAGAATGTGAATTTGTACATTGCTCTTGAGTTGATAATTGTATATACATTATGTGCATGTCATGTTTACCTTGTTGTGAGTGCTTATATATGTTGCGTTTACTGGAATAACCGTGTGATCATACCAGTACACGGTGATTGGTCCTGATACTGCACTTGCTTGTTCTTTGTTGAGTACTGGGCATCTTCAGGTGGCTACTGATAGACCTCGGCTAGGAGAGTAGTGATCGAGATCGGATTTCAAGGGTGAGCCAGCTCTTTCAGGCTGCCATGAAGTCCTTCATTTTGTTTAGTCCATCTATTCAGACTTAGACCATTGTTTAGATGCTTTTATGTTTGGTTGGGGTTGTACCCTTTTCTTAGACTTGTTGCACTTTAGATATTTTGGTACATTGACTTACAGGTTCTAGGGGTGGTGTTGCTTCCAATTGCACACGTCGCGGTCGCACAAGTAATATAGTGACTCTTAAAAGAACCGGATTATCGAACCCTAAGGACTTATCAATTAATTATTCTTACTAAATTATATTAATTCTAATTATTTATTTAAGGGGAGGATTTCAAAAGATTAATATATTTACTAAACTAAACATAAAGATAAAATAACTAAAAAGCAATTAACTAAGAAAAGATAGATGTTTACACAATCAATGAATGAATCGATCTAGGATTATAATTTAACTAACAATCATGTTTAACATCAATTTCATCAACTTATTTGATTATCTAGTTATTGATTCACAGGGTTAAATGTATGATCATGGTCTTCCGACCTCTAATCGGCTACGATAATAACACTCTAACTACACGTTGAGCGGGGATAGGATGGATTAAGTACCGAGCATTACGATTTCTTCCTGTATAGTGACCAAGCATGGTTTCTAGGTATATCCCTATCCTAGATACAAATTAACCCTAATTATTAAGAGAAAATCATGCTCCTTATATTCCACATTATATCCTCTTATTCCTCTCCCGAGTTTAATTCGAACAATATGTTTATTTCAATGGTGATCAAGCATCAAAATAGTAATCACAAGAATATAAGAATAACTAATATGATAAACAAATCATGCCGAATCAAAATCACTAAACAATCATCTTGTAAGTAAATATAATCCAAGAACGAGAAGTTTAATTCCACATAGACATAGAGCAATTCCAACGAATCATTCAAAGAAAAGATGTAAAATAAAATAAAAGAGAAGAAAAGCAGAAACCCTAAATCAAAAGTTATTTTCACATTGTATCCTCCTTCCTTCATAATTATTCTTATGGACTATATATAGATGTAGAAAATCCTAAATAATATAATTGAGTCCTAATCAAATTAGGAACTCAAAACCTAAAAGGAGTTGAATTCCTGTACGCGTGAAACTGCTTCGTCCGCCGCTTCAATTTGAAGTGCTTCACATGATGCCACGTGGCAACTTAATTGTTTTCTTTCTTTTTGCAGCGTTGATTCACATATATATAAATATAATATAATATTCAATTTAATTCATTAAGCTGTCTGCTTGATTTCCTTCTTGAATCTTCCATCTTTAATTTATTTTAGCTCAAAATTTCTTCATCTTCACACCAATTTAATCCTACAAATAAAATATACTATTAAGCACAATTCATAAAATTCATGCTCAAAAAGGACAAATATAGATACTAAATGAGAGACAAATAATGATTAAAAATATGTATTTCGGCCTCACATCAACACCCCACACTTAAACTTTTGTTTGTCCTCGAGCAAACATTAAATCTCATCTCAAAAAATCATTGTTACAAACACTTAGGCCATTTACAAATTTCAAAACATCAAGTACACTTCTCAATCATTATGCAAGATATCCACATAACATCAAACCTCTAACCTCCTAACCTCAAAGAAGGACTCTGAACTCATTAAATTTAAGCTTGCTCACCTATTCTCATCAAAGAAAGTTAATAACATCACATATCTATCATGAAACAAGTGCCTTCACAAGAAGAAATAGTCCACACACTCAAATCAAAATATTGAATATAAATTAAGAATTTAGCATCAAAGAACAACTCACACTCAAAAATAAAATTCACATGTATGCACAAAGAACCATATGCTTACCCATTATATACATCTCCACTAATTAAGCATGCTTGAATAGAATCAAATAGGACTTTAACGGGTTGTAATGTAGGCTAGGGGATGGTAGGAAACTATATAATAGTGACTTACACTTCCTTAAACACTTTACAATTTTAGACCTCATCACCCATTATTTTCTTCTCTTTATTTTCAGCCCTCTCTTCAACAATTATTTCACAAGTAATTCTCATCATCTCAAGAATGTTTCAATCATTTTTTTCTCTTTTTTTGTAAAAAAGTTTTCCTTCATAATAGCCACCTTCAACTTACGTATTTTACATGCGTTAAGGTGCACGATGTCCTTGGAAGGACCAATGCCATCATCAAGGTAACTTCTTTTGTTCATCTTTTTTTTTCACATCACATTCTTTCAAAGAGGGGTTTTAAGCATTTTGTAGCTATCATTGATTACCTTTTACACTCAACCATCCCTTTTCTTTATTTAACAATTAAAATAAGTCTATGCTACAGTTCTCAAGGAAGCAGGGTGCAAAAACTAGGGATTCAACAAAAAAGTCAAGGCAAAAATATGGCTACCAATAAAAAGCTACAGGCTCAAAGGGGCTACAAGTGATATGTATTTGAAAAGGATAAAATTTACAAGACAAATCAAAGAAAGCCTATTATCATTTCCTAAGCAAGCAACACTTTCTATTTCACTTTAATAACATGCAGGGCAAGTTCTAGACTAAGATGCAAAACATGGAATAAACAAAATCTCACCACAAATGGCACAAGTATCAATCAAGATGGATCAATTCCACTTCTAAGAGAGACATGATCATAACAAACTACAAAATAAAATAAGTTATATACAAAGTCACAACCATGAGCCTAAATGTCAAAGAGTTTGCAATTTCAATAGCAACCAAGCATTCACAAGAAAGTACTACTCAAAATTAGGTCCAAATAGCAAGTATCACAAAACTCAAAAGGGTCTTTTCTTTTCTCTCCAAAAAAATAATAAAAATAAAATTTACTTCCTAAAAAAAATAAAAGACACTCGGTTCAAATGGACTATCCTCAGGAAAAGAATCGAAAACAAAAGCCAAGGAACCCATCCTAAAAAAAAGAAAAGACGCAATAAAACAGTAAAAACTAGAAATTCATTCCTCCACCCCACACTTAAAACATGGCGCTGTCCCCAGTGCAACAACATAAGCTAATGAGTGAGAGAAAAAAATTATTTTTGGGTTGTGCTAAGTATGCTCCTACTCACGAAAAAAAACTTTTTTTTTTATTCTATTTTTGTACCAAGTCCACGACGCGGATTGGATATGGACTTCACTGTCCGGATTTTTTTTTTACATAACTATATTAAACAAATCTAAAGCACACTTCACCCTAACCAAAATATGCGGAAAAATTCACACCCCACACTTGAAAAGATGCTATGTCCCAAAACATCAATTAAAATTTTAAAACAAGGGTTAGGAAAACTCCCTAGGGCCTCTAGGCCTAGCTAGTAGCATGTTCTCTTAATTTTCATCAAGGTTCGTCACCCCACACTTAAGCTCAAACGTGCTCCTTAGCTCCAAATTTCGGATACTCAGACTTCTCCAAAACCTGTAAAAACTTCACAAAAAAAAATGACAATAAAATAAAAAAATTAAGAAGTTACACTATAAATTGGGTTACCTCCCAATAAGCGCCTAGTTTAACGTCGCGACACGACACAAGTAAGTTCACCACTTTTCTTTCCACTTTGAACTTATGAATTGTACCCCTAACTTTACATCCATTTTTCTGCTCCTCTCAAGGGGTGGTGGTATAAAGATAAAAGAACCAAGTAATATATGTCGCATCTTGCACTTCTTGGCCCTTAGGTGAGGAATGTCGTTTTGTCTACGTGGACTAAAACATTTTAGAATGTAGGGGCCTTGTTCCTCATTAATACACTCATCCATTAGTTTATATGTTATAGAAAAGTGTTTTGAATGAGGTTCAAGTTGCCTTAACTCTAAAGCATCATTTTTTAAAACATTCTCACTTTTGTACTCTTTCTCAATATTGATATTAAGGAATAATATGTAGTTGAATGGTTGTAATTCCTCTTTTTGCTCCACTAGTTGATCATTATCCAAGACAATTGGTAATTGGGCATCAGACGCCTCAATCTTTTTGTTCAAGTGAGTCTCCAAGTCATGAATATCTGAGCCAAATTGATCTATTTTTTGTGTGAGGTCAACTCTTCCTTCAATAAGTTGGGTTGTCATGTATGTAAGACCATCACAGATAAACTCTTCAAGCTTTAGAAGTTGAGTTTGTCCTTGTATCTAATATTGGCTTACTATTTCTGTTTCTCCATAATTTTCTCTTTGTTGGGCTGCAATCTCTTCTAATTTAGCTAGGATAGTAATTTCTAATTGAATAGCATCAAGCTCATCTAGCAGTTTCACGATTTTTTTGTGCTCTTCCCCGCATTCAAATATTTGTTCAGTGATTGTTGAATTAACTTTGTCCAGCATGTCCGTACATTCCATAAGTGAATTCACATTGTGCGCCTCTTGTTTTGCATTCTCCACTTCATCGCCCCTACCAACATCACAAATAACAGAAGAATCATAATAGGGGTTTGGGGGAAAGGAATAAGATTTCGGACAAACATTCCAATGAATATATTGACGACCACATATATGACATAAAGGACATCACCCAACCACGAGTTATCCCAATCATCCATATTAATAAGAGTACCAAATTATTCAAAAAAAATTAATAAAAAAAATTAATTGTTTAGAAAAAAAATACGAACTAAAAAAACAAAAAATAAAATTTAAATAAATAAAAAGAGAAAGTATAAACTAGAAGAATAGTTAATTTCTAAGTCCCCGGCAGCAGCGCCAAAAACTTGTTGCTTCCAATTGCACACGCAAGTGTACGCGGTCGTACAAGTAATATAGTGGCTCTTAAAAGAACCGAATTATCAAACCCAAATGACTTGTCAATTAATTATTCTTACTAAATTATATTAATTCTAATTATTTATTTAAGGGGAGGATTTCAAAAGATTAATATATTTACTAAACTAAAAATAAAGATAAAATAACTAAAAAACAATTAACTCAGAAAAGATGGATGCTTACACAATCAATGAATGAATCGATCTAGGATTATAATTTAACTAACAATCATGTTTAACATCAATTTCATCAACTTATTTGATTATCTAGTTATTGATTCACAGGGTTAAATGTATGATCATGGTCTCCCGACCTCTAATCGCCTACGATAAATAACACCCTAACTACATCGTTGAGCGGGAATAGGATGGATTAAGTAACGAGCATTACAATTTCTTCCTGTATAGTGACCAAGCATGATTTCTAGGTATATCCCTATCCTAGATACAAATTAACCCTAATTATTAAGAGAAAATCATGCTCCTTATATTTCACGTTCTATCCTCTTATTCCTCTCCTGAGTTCAATTCGGACAATATGTTTATTTCAATGGTGATCAAGCATCAAAATAGTAATCACAAGAATATAAGAACAACTAATATGATAAACAAATCATGCCGAATCAAAATCACTAAACAATTATCTTGTAAGTAAATATAATCCAAGAACGAGAAGTTTAACTCTACATAGACATAGAGTAATTACAATGAATCATTCAAAGAAAAGATGTAAAATAAAATAAAAGAGAAGAAAAAAAGAAATCCTAAATCAAAAGTTATTTTCACATTGTATCCTCCTCCCTTCATAATTATTCTTATGGACTATTTATAGATATAGAAAACCCTAAATAAAATAATTGAATCCTAATCAAATTAGGAACTCAAAACCTAAAAGGAGTTGAATTCCTCTACGCGTGAAACTGCTTCGTCCGCCGCCTCAATTTCGTCCGCCACCTTCAATTTGAAGTGCCTTCACATGATGCCACGTGGCAGCTTAATTGTTTTCTTTCTTCTTTTGCAGCGTTGATTCACATATATATAAATATAATAAAATATTCAGTTTAATCTATTAAGCTGCCTGCTTGATTTTTTTCTTAATGAACCTTTTATCTTTAATTTATTTTAGCTCCAAATTCCTTCATTTTCACACCAATTTAATCGTACAAATAAAATATACTATTAAGCACAATTCATAAAATCCATGCTAAAAAGGACAAATATAAATACTAAATGTGAGGCAAATAATAATTAAAAATATGTATTTTGGCCTCACATCAGGTGGTTTTCCGCAATGTTTGGTAGTTTTGTTTTTGATAATTTCTGGAGTTTATGGGAACTCCAGTTTTCTTTACACATTTAAACTTGATTTCGTATCTTTAAATGTTCTAGTTTTCGTTAAGTTGTGTAGATAGGTTGTAGTAATGGTTCTCCCATCGGAGGGTTAGTGTGAGTGCCAATCACAATGGTCTGGATTGTGACATAGCAAAATATATTGTTTTGCCTAGTTTCTGTAGAACATGTTGATCACTCTAATAGCTGTAAAAGGAAAAAGAAAATCAGATCTCACACTAAACAAATTTGGAAGCACAAATAAACGATTGCAATTACTTGTATACTTATGTGAAGATTGTGAGATGAAAAATACAACAATTTAAGGAGACATATAACATGTGATTATTCAGTAAATAGAAGACTATCAGCTAGGAGAGCAAATGAAAAATAGAAGCGACAAATGATACAATATTTAGAAATTGAGAACACAACATATGTTTTCTTTCCTTCTCTCTATTTTCTATCATTTTATTCATAAATGCATGTACTTAGGGCTATGATTTATTATTGGAAAACTTGACATAGTCTAGAGATGTCTTTTAATGCCGTTTGTTTCTTAGTTTTAGTTCATCTGTTGCTTACATTCTACTTACATATACTCTGAAGCTATAAAAATACATACAATTTCTCTGTTCAAGTTGTCCAAGAGTAAAAACAAAAGTTAACAATATGATCAATGAACACGTTTTCAACATCTGTGATCCTTTTTTTTTTATAGGTAAAAGCATATTTCAAAATTTTGACTGTCTTCTCAATTGTTTCTTCTTTCTGGCCAATAAGAATTGATGAACTTTTGTCTAATTGTTATTATCCTAAACACATGAGGAGAACCATTTTCTAGCCATGCTCAGTTTCTCACTGCAATTCATAAAGTTAAGCAAGTAGTACATTTTTTTTTACCTTGAAACCAATACACCATGAACAATAGAATAAGAGACATCCATTGAAGTTAAAAACTCAATTTCATTTTCGTAACTATTATGTGTGAAATCATTATATCTTATGGAGAAATCCTTCATTCTATCAACAACTTAATTTCACAACATAAACATAATCATAGAGATTCTACTATTACACATTGTACACATTAGTCAATAATCAAGTCTAATGAAAAAAAAACAAATAACTTAGAGAGAATGAAATCAGCACATTAATATTTCCATAACATAGAAGTCATCATGGATTACTCTACTTTACAATAATAGTTTCAACTATGACTCTCCAATCAATCAAATCATATAAGAAAAATAACTACCTAAAAATGAAAAACTCACTCGACCTTTTAATTTCCTCTTTCTCACATGAACTAACAAAAATATGACAAAACATTTTAACTTACATAAAACAAAGATTAAAACAAAACTTTACCAATGTTCATTTTTTTTTACATAAAGCAGAAATTGCTTGATTTTTTTTGTATGAAACAAAGAAGCAAGATAGCGAGAGAAAAAAAAGGATAGCGAGAGAACTCAATATATTGTTGTTGTATTGATGGTATATATTCATCTTTGTGAAACTCAAGTAGAAGAAGAGACATACATGTCAAGCTGGAATGAGTGGTTAGTTGCATATTTGCATGAGAGTTGTTGATAGACAAAAGCAAATAAATCTGCAAAAATCAAAGATTACTATGAAGATACATCAAATTGTGCCAGGAGTTTCACCAATTAAGAGAATACATTAAGATAAGCGTTATACTCCCTCCGTTTAAAAAAGAGTGGCCTAGTTTGACTTGGCACGGAGTTTAAGAAAATAAATAAGACTTTTGAATCTTGTGGTCCTAAATTAAAGTTATGTCAAATGTACAAAATTGCCCTTTAATCTTGTGGCCTTAAACATGCCACGTGGAAAGTTAAAGTTAAAATGTTGCCAAAAAAGGAAAGGGGCCATTCTTTTTGAAACAGACTAAAAAGGAAATAGGGTCATTTTTTTTGAAACGGAGGGAGTAGTTCATTTCTGACTACTTCTCAATGTGAGATGCCAACATATCGATAAAGCAAGTTGTTCCCTTGAAGTCCTCGCTCATTTATCTCGGTAAACTCCAATGAATTCTATGTGCATTTGAAGAATAATCAAACTTTAATGTTAATGATATATAGTCGATTAGATAATTTTGTAATTTCTATTTAAGTCAAACAAAGTTGACTTGTAGCAACATCCTATTAAAAAAAAACGTAAACTTACAGAGAGTCACATATTTGACCTATTTAGATAAAGAGGAAGGGCATGCATATGAACATGCCATTATGTAAGGGAAGAAAAATAAAGTAGCAAGAATGAAGACATATGGAACAAAATTACACCTCAAACTCATGATTTTAATAAATTGAATAAAATTCTCCTACTTAAAATCAACTAAAATAGAATTAGCTATTTGGAAATATGAGGGGAAAAATAAATTTTACCTACCCATTGAAAATTCTTGAATACATACGTCAATGACAGATCTTCTATAGAAAATTTACACTTAATAGTCACATTCACTAACCTAAATTCTTCATTATCAAATAAAGAAGCAACAAAGTACATGAAACATTCATTAGCAACCTTCAAATATTGTGATCAACTCTCAAAAGTGACCCAAAATCTTTGCACTAAGGGAAAAATAGAGAAAGCACTGGAACAAAGAAAATAAAAAAGTTCAGTAGAAGCAGCTAAGAAATGGACATAGGAAAACAAATTAGGAATGACACAAAATGAGGAAGAAGGGGAAATGAAAGCCAATATGTATACATATTACATACAAATAAAAAAGCAAATACATGTCAGCCAAAAGGGAAAGTGAAGAAGTAGTAAACCTGAAATACATACACATGGTTAAACGAGAAGGCAAATAAACAAATTAAGTTCATATTTATATATGGTACAACATACACTACCATTTGTACAACTAAAGAGAGCAGTGTTCGAACATCCAAGCTGCCATTTGTAAAATAGGATAAAATAATAAAATAATATTTTGATTTTTATGTCGACTGAATTACAATGATTTGGAGAAGTAGTTCATAAATTCGAACATGACTAAATTAATGAATATTGTCCGAAAAGTTTGAAAACATTGGCAGTTTATCCATTATTGTAAAAATGAGTTTATTAAATTTATTTTTATTTGATAAATTGACTATTACAATTTGTATTTTATGATATTTGAACTTATACATTAAACTTAAGCTCATTTATAATATTTTTGGGCCTTTTAAACGCATCGATATAAGGAAAATTATACATATTGAACCAATTAATGAAAGAGAAAATTTCATAATAAATATTTAAAAGACTATTTATTACTAGTTATGACGTTATTGTTTATGTTTCAAGTTTTAACTATAAAAAATTATCAGATATGACATTTGTTAAATATATATAACAAAAATTAAAAGAGAAAATAACAAACATATTAATGTATTAATGATAATAAAAAATTGAATTAAAATAACTCAAAATCAATTAATAAAAAAATATTCTTTCCTTAAATGTAGTGGTTAGTAACGGGTAAGATATACTAATTCTTGATTTTCTCCTTATTAGTTGGTCACTATTTTAGTTAATTTGTTATCAATTATCACGACCCAAAGTATACCCTAGGCGTAACATGGCGCATAGGACCCGAGAGGACCTACACATGCTACTTAGCATACATCATACCAGATAATAGAAAATCAAGAGAGTTTAAAAGATAGTCTCAAATCATAAGAGTTGATAAAATGTAGGGGAAGTCTAACATAGTCTTATAGCCATCTATTACATCAAAGAGTAATTGAGACATAACCCATACATCACATACAAAATTTGAAATGAAAAGACATAAAAACAATAAAGGAGTCTCGTTCTTCGGAAAATGAGGACTCACCAATCAATAGCTCAATGTGGGATCACTAGCCACGAGCGTGCCGAATAGAAGCGTTTGATGCTACATTAGTGAAACAATGTAGGCAAGACTATGTGTTAGTACATGGAATGTACAAAGTATGATAGCAATCCATAAGAGTTATGAAATCGTGCTAACAAGGACTTTACATGACATACAATGACCAAGCTAAACCATAATATAAAAGGGTTAAGAATACATAAATCATAATAATGGTCAATGCAAGCTAAATATCTTTAAAACACATATAAGATACTTTTAGAAGTAATCTTAGTTCATTATTGTGGGATATTTACCTTTAACCGACATAGAGACCATGTAAGTTATAACATAGAATATGGTGTCTACCCCACACCGAAAAGAGGTGTTCTAACTTGCCAAGGTAAGAACCATGAACTTCTAGCTTACGTGGATCCACTAGCTAATGTCTATCTAGACAAATGTATGGTGACACATAGTTTGTGGGACATGGATAATCGCCACTTGTCCACTCGGTTCTAAGCATAAATCCCACAGAATATTCATTAATCTTAACTTATCTTAAAATTCATGAGACATGAATATTCGTTGCTTGTCTTACCATTAGAGGTCATGGGTAATCATCTCTTGCCTCATCATCCATGGAAGGGCACATCAAGTGGTCAATCCAAGCTAAGTTTTCATTACAATAACTCTTTAAATCTTAATTCATCTTAGGTGAGAAAACCTTTCAACCTAAATGAATCTTTTATGTTAGAAAATCCTTTCACAACAACAATGATACTTTACTCTCAAAGCATCCTTAAATCATTTTCATCAATTTCATACAGAACATGCATATCTTCATAAATTCATCTTTCATAGTTCAAAAACTTCATCATATGATTAATTACATAAAATATGGATCATGCACGAGTTCATGTGATTTTAACGTAAAAACGTGCAATTATCTCAATTCATGCATAAAAAGACATAAGACAATCAATTAGATCATAATTGAAAAGAACTCATGGGATTGAGTAAAACCCTAACTTCAATTGGAGATTCTACCTTGTAAAAATAGAAGAATTTAGGAACCCTATGGAGGAAAGGCCGACTCCATAGGTCAAAACTATCATACCTTGATGCCAAAAACTTGAAATCAATGGAGAATTTGGAGAATTGATCTTGAAACCCTAACCTCCTTATTCTTCTTAGAGGGAGAAATATTTGAGAGGATGAACTTGATCAACTTCTAGGAGTTTAGGAGAATGACTTGAATTAGTTAACTTGGGGGTTAAAAATACTTATATAGGGCCTGGGTTAAAGGGTAAGATGAGATAGTATTGGGTTGGAATAATTAGAAAAAGATCCAAAAGCCCATTTACAAATAACTGCCGACCTCCATCGACGGTGGGGGACCTACGATCCGTGGGTCCACCTACAGATCGTCCTGGTCAACCGTCGATGGGTTCAGAAACTTGTTTTTGGACACTGGGACTGAAGAGACCCATGTACGGCCCGTTGGTCAACCTACTGTTGACATGACCTCCGTGAGTCCTGCTGAAAATGCTTAAAATCTCACTAAGTCTAGGACTCACCTACGAGACCTAACTATGAATCGTATATTGGGTGACGGACCGTCCTGGTGAATTGTATAGAAAGTACTGGGACAAGAAATTTTGGAGACATTTGGACTTACCACCCATGGTCCAACCTACGACTCGTAAGTCGGTCCACAAAACGTCGATGATTCTGTTGGAACTAGCACAAGTTCTAGAGAAACCTGTAATTTTTCATCTTTTTAAATCTGAGGTGTTACAATATCTCTCTAATTGGAATATTCGTCTTCAATGAGATTCAAGACATCATTAGGAGGGTAGGAACTAGATCTAACAACTCAACATGAATGTAATCACATAATGCACATATTTGAGGAGGAAATATCAACTCCAAGCTAAAGCATGTTCAAAACAGCATTTCATAAGGTTTACATGCAACTCATACTCAATGCACATAAAAATGAAGAAATCAATCAAGTTAACTCATTTTCTCAAAATTTAAGCTTTTTATGAACATGCATAAATGAGGAAATCATGGGAATGTCTAAGGCTCATGAAACCAAAAGAGTAAATCATGTGGGACTGAATACCTCAGGCTATAGTGGGGATGAGGATAAAGGGATATCATATCAACCTCGGCCTCCCAAGTAGCACCTTTAACTAACTGATTCCTCTAACAAATCTTTGCAGAAGCAACCTCTTCATTTCTCAATTTCCAAATTTGTCGGTCCACAATATCAACTAGAACTTCTTTATAAGAAGATTTCCTTAACTCCCAAACCTTCTAAAGGAACAATGGATGTCGGATATCCAACACATTTCTTCAATAAGGAGAGACGGAACACTAGATGCATCGATGCCAAGTCATTAGGCAAATCAAGTACATAAGCAACTTTACCAATACGACTCAAAATCTGATATGAGCCCACATAGCAGGAACTAAGCTTCCCTTTCTTCCCAAATCTCTTTCCACCCTTAATGGGTGAAAATTTCAAGTAGATCTAATCATTTACATCAAACTCAAAGTCCCATTCTTTTAACATAGGCATAGGACTTTTATCAACTTTGAGTCATTTTCAACCTTTCTCTAATAAGCCGAACCTTCTCCATAGCCTCATATACCAACTTAGGGCCTATCAAAGCAAATTTACCCACTTCGAACAAACATATATGAGATCTACACAAATGGAGCCATACTAATGCTTGAATGATAGCTATTATTATACGCAAACTCAATCAAAGGCAAATGATCATTGCAATTATCCTTGAAATCAATCACACGTGCCCTCAACATATATTCCAAGGTCTAGATAGTACGTTCTGCTTTCCTATCAGTTTGCAAATGAAAGGTTTTACTAAGATTAACACGAGTATCAAGGCCCTTTTGGAAAGATTTCCAAAACCGAGAAGTGAATTAGGTATCTCGATCGGAGATAATAGACAAGGGCACTCCATGCAACCTAACCGTTTCTCTCAAGTACAACTTGGTATAGTCTTCCATCGAGTAAGAAACCTTGATGGAAATGAAATGAGTAGATTTTGTCATTCGATCCACAATAACCCAAATCGAGTCATGTTGTAGTCATGTGCGTGGTAAATCAACAATGAAGTCCATATTCAAATCTTCCCACTTCCAGGTAAGAATGCTAATATCTTGGGATAAACCTCCCGGCTTTTGATGCTCAAATTTCACTTGTTAACAATTAAGATACTTAGCTACAAATTCTGCAATATCCTTCTTCATCCCATTCCACCAATAGACCTCCCACAAGTCACGGTACATTTTGGTGGCTCTCGGTGAATGGAATATCGAGAACTATGAGCTTCTATCAAAATTTGTTCTCTCAAGTCATCAACATTAGGAACACACAAATGACCTTGATATCTAAGCACATCATCTCCCACTCAAGAGAAAGCCTCTATGGAATATTTAAGCACCGCTTCCTTCAATTCAACTAGAATCTGATCAAGACTTTGTTTGGCCTTCACATTTGACACAAAGGACGATTCCGAATCATTATGGACCATAACACCACCTTTGGCGCAGTCAACTAACCGAACACCTTATCGGGTCAATATATGTACATCTCGAACCAACTCCTTATTATCACTCTCAATATGAGCGACACTACCCATCGATAACAGACTAAGAGCAAATTACCATCACATTCTCCTTGTCGAGGTGATAGAGAACAGTCAAGTCGCAATCCCTTAATAAATCTAGCCATCTTCTTTGGCGAAGATTTAGATCCTTATGTTTAAACACATATTGTAAACTTGGTGGGTAAAAACATATACATGAACACCATACAAGTAATGCCTCTAGATCTTTAGAGCAAACACAATTGCCACTAATTCTAGGTCATGAGTAGGATAATTCTTTCCATGAATATTAAGTTTCTGCGAATCATAATCAATGACTTTCTCGTTTTGCATAAGAATATATCCTAACCCAATTCTTGAAGCATTACAATAAGCCACAAATCCATCAAATCCTTCTGATAAAGTCAACACCGGAGCGAAAGTAAGTCTATCTTTCAATTCCTCAAAACTCTTTTCACAAGCTTCTGACCATAAGAATTTGACCTTCCTTTCGGTCAATGCCTTTAATGAAGAGGCAATCGAAGAAAACCCCTCAACAAACCTTCTATAATAACCAGCCAAGCTCAAAGAAACTTTAAATACTCGAAGGGGATAGAGGTCTTAGGCCAACTCTTGACCGCATTCGTTTTCTTAGGATCTACCTCAATACCCTTCTCAGAAATAATTTGACCAAGGAAGTCCACCGATCTCAACTAAAACTCGCATTTACTAAACTCAGCAAAGAGTTGTTGGTCCTTGAAGAATTGAAATACATTCCTTAAATGATCGGTATGATCATTTTAACTCCTTGAGTAAATCAAAGTATCATCTATAAACATGATCACAAAAATATCAAGGTATTGTCTAAACACCCTATTCATCAAATCCATAAATGCAGCTGGAGCATTAGTCAAACCAAACAAAATTACCAAAAACTCATAATGGCCATATCAAGTTTGAAAAGCCACCTTCGAAATGTCATCTTGTTTCACCCTCATATGGTGGTTACCCGATCGAAGGTCAATATCAGAGAAGTAACTTTCTCCTTGAAGTTGATCAAACAAATCATCTATCCTTGGAAGAGGATATTTATTCTTAATGGTAACCTTGTTCAATTGCCGCTAGTCAGTACACATACGAAGAAAACCATCTTTCTTTCGAACAAACAAAACTAGAGCACCCCATAGGGAGATACTCGGTCGGATGAAACCCTTATCCAATAAATCTTTCAATTGGTCCTTTAACTCTTTAAGAACTGTCGTGGCCATACGATAAGGAGGAATAAAGATAGGCTGTGTATCTAGGAGAAGGTCAATACTGAAGTCTATTTCCCTCTTAGGAGGAACACAGGGTAAATCATTAAGAAACACTTTCAAAAACTCATTAACAATAGGGACCGTCTCGAGAGTAGGAGTTTCAGAACTCATATCCCTAACTTGCACAAGATGGTATAAACAACCCTTAGAAATCATTTTCCTAGCTCTAAGATAAGAGACAAACTAACTCTTAGGCATAGAATTTCCCCCTTTCCACTCTAGGATGGGTTCATTTGGAAACTAAAACTTGACTACTCAGGTTCTACAATCAATAGAAGCTTAACATGAATGCAACCAATCCATACCAACGATAATATAGAAATTTAACATATAAAGTTCTACAAGATCAACATGAGTGACTCTATGGGATAAGGAGATGGGACACTTTCTATAGACTCTCTTAGCCATAATAGATCCACCAGTAGGAGTTGAGACAGAAAAATGATCTAACAACAGATCCATAAGAATATCAAACCTTATAGAAACATATGGTGTCACAAAAGACAAGGTAGCACCGGGGTCAAGTAAAGCATAAACATCAAGTTGGAAGACTTCCAACATACCAGTAACCACATCGGGAGAACCCTCTTGCTCATGACGAGTCTGAAGTGCATAAAATTGATTTTGCTTCTGATTACCACTAGTGCCTGATGAAGGATAGGGTTGAGCCTGCTGACAATTTTCTCTTTCATTCTAGCAACTGAGGGATAATCTCTTATCTTATGATCCATCTTTCCACAATCAAAACATTCATTAGAATCAGCTAGATATTTCCCCTCATGCTTTCTTCCACATTTAGCACAAGTAGACAATAAAGATCCACTACTATATCCTCTTTGAGGTTTAGGGTTAGACACCCTATCGTTGTTGTATTTAGGAGGAGCATTGGAGGAACCTCGACCGAAAACCTTTGTTAGAACTTAGAATGACCATGCCCATTAGACCTTGAATGTGAAAAGTCACCATTACCAATTTTGGCCCTCTTTGCCTCCCTAGACATTTCCTTAAGTTTTTTCTATTCGATTTGTTGAGCATGAATCATTAGGTGAGAAATGTCCATATCATTAATAAGCATGACGGTACGACATTCCTTGACCACTATTTCGGACACCCCCAAAATAAACTTACTCATTCTTGTCCTATAATCGGCAACCATAGTAGGAGCATATCGAGACAATTTTGTGAACTTCAAAGCATACTCCTTCACAATCATATTTGCTTGACAAAGGTTGATGAATTCAAGTACCTTTGTCTCCCTCATCTCAATGGGAAAGAACCTATCAAGGAAAACAACCTTAAACTTTTCTTAATCGAGCAGGCCCACATCAACCACCCTCTCATCCTTTTCTTGGTTGAACCATAGTTGAGCAACACTCTTAAGTTGATAAGCATCCAATTCTGCCTTTTCCACCGGCATCACTCCAATGATCATCATCATCTTATACACTTCATCAATCAACTCTTGAGGTTCTTCCTCAACCTTAGAGCCATGAAACTTAGAGGATTCATTCTAGAGAAGTCCCTCAATCTAGATTCTACTGTACCAATATTTGCATTCACGGGGACCACGACCTCCCTATTGGCTTGAGCCAACACTTAAAAAGTAGCCCTAAGCTCTGCATTAGTCACTTACTCGGCCAAAGGGTCGATCGAAACTTGAGTAGCTTGAGGAGGAGCTTCTTATTCCACATTCTCTCCCGCATTCCTTCTAGTATATGCCATTCGAGTGGCCATATCCTGTAAAAAATTAGATAAGGATTATGAGAGAGAGAGAGAGATTATAGAGTTAAACTCTATCATACGACTTTAGAGTAATGAAAGAAATGAAGTTTCCTAAACATCTTATAGCCTCTCATTCATAAATGTGGCGTGCTTCACATTCATGAACAAGACTGTACTCGACGTGGCTTATGAGACTTTCTAGGACTGTCACGACCCAAGACTAGCCCCTAGATGCAACATGGAGTACTTGACCCTGAAGGGGTCTCATACAAACCTCATAGCATTTCATTGCATTCGATATAGAAATAGTGCAGAATTTAAAACTTATTTAAATCCAAACAATCCAAAAACTTCATTTAAAAACACAGCGGAAGTCGAAGTCTCACATGACCATCTAAACAATATCTTGAAAACTGAAGTAGGGTCACGACCCTTTACTTGTCCTCGATCTATGAGGACGTACCACTTGGTCTTGGAGGAACTCAATCCAAGCCTTGAACTAGAGAGAAGCAACTTACTTGCCGGAACCTACACTTGTAGTAAAATAAGAGAAATATGGGCTAGCACACAAAAATGTACTAAGTATAATGACCATGCAAAAACATGCTTTAAAAGGGACATTTTGGTTGGAAACCATGCATTATGCCACTTTTTAGAAATATCATGTACAATAGTTCAAGAGATATCAAATACAAGTATAATTATCATACAAGTCATAATATCACATTTGAACATAATCAACATGTAAACCCTTTACCTTCATCTCAAGTAACCCTCATGCTATACCTTGTGCCATGTATGGATAGCGTCCCATACAACCATCCACACTAAAGTACCACATTAGGGTCACCAAAAGTGAACTTACCATTCATTCCTTTCACCTTTACACAATATCCATACATTAGAGACATAACATTTCATAAGACATGACAAGGGAAAATAACTCATAATATAACCCCAAGTATAACATGCATCATCACATTAGGCATTTAAGAGTCAACATTCTTCAATAATTTCATTTAGGACACTTTCATACATTAGTCATTAAGACTTAGAGAACTCACTATGACCCTCTCAAAGCCTACTCGTGCAATGCATGGATAGAATCCCATACTACCACCCACACTTCATAGAACTTCTCAAGAAACCATAATGCACATCTCACATGATGGGAATAGGCATTAACTGACATAGACCATGAGAGCTAACCATGGAATCCGGTATCATATGGCCCCACACCGTAAAGAGGTGTCCTACTTGCCTAAGGTAGAACTAGGTACATTTAGCTTGGATGGAATCCACTGACTAAAATCCTATATGGGCACATAGTTATGGGATAGGAAGATGTTCATTGGAACCCTAACCTAACATTGGGAGAGTTTCCATCTTACCATATCTGCTCGGTGCTTAGCCTCCATTCCCATAGAGTATTTCATTTACATTTCATTACTGTGCTTGAGAGGAATGCCATAAGCCTATCGACCCAAGACATATCATTACACATGAAAGGAATGCCATAAGCCTATCGATTCATGGTACATTAAGGATAACTCATTGACCTTCCAAGAAGGGTGCCATCAACATTGGGCCTACCAATACAAGGTTCATCATTTCACACATGAAAGGGCTTCCAATACTAGGACTACCGATTCAAGGTTTATCATCACATTAGTTTCTAGACTTATCATGAAGGGCTACCAACACTAGGTCTACCGGTTCAAGACATAGCCTATAAAACTTCATCATTCATTCATTCATTCATGAAAGGCTACCAACATTACGTCTACCAATTCAAGACATTAAGACATGAGTCAAGATACATTCATTATACAAGAAAAGAATGCCTAGGCCTACCAATTCAAGATATACAATATGTAGAAGACAACCCTTCACATTCCATCATCATCATTCATGAGTGTCAAATTGAGAAATAGCCTTTCGATAACAACACAAATACTTTCAAGACATGATCACCTTAACTTCATTGGATTCACATTTATATACAAAATACCATGATAATAATTCAATTCCTCATACTATGCCTTCGAGGCCATGAATCTCAAATCATCTACACACCAACAATTCACTATAATTAAGGCATGAATAATGATACAATTCAATAACCCAAAGCAATTTAGACATATTCCATTCATAAGCTTTCATAATCAACAAACCCACTTCATAAAGGCACAATTTAGGAATTGAGAGAATTCATGGGTTCATAGAGTATTTTCATCATAAATCATCAATTAAACACTAATACAATCATAATTTGTCATTAAACAACCTTTGAAACGTTTGGTGAAGGAACCCATGAGATTCAGTAAAACCCCAGGTTTTTCATAAACTTGAAATTTTGAAAAACTAACTTTGAATGGACTCTAGGGGTGAAAGCTACCCCTAGATGAAGGATCAACATACCTTGCTTGTGAATCCCCAAGAAATTTGAGGAAGAACATCTTGAATCCACAACCCTAGCTCCCAATTCTTCTTCTTCTTCTTTGGGAACTTCTAGAGAGCGAAATATTGAGAGGAGGAACTCTTATGATTTGATTTGGGTTTTCTTAAAAAATGACTTGATTAAGGGATTTTAAGTCTAAAAAGGTTATATAGATACTAGGAAAGGAATAAAATAATAGGGACTCAACTTTGGAAAAGAACTAAGGACCCTTAAAGTTTTAACTTAAAGTTTACACCTTACCCGACTAACCTCACCCCTTGACCCTCATGGCTCGCCAAGGGCACTAGGCGACTTACCAAGTGGACCCTTGGCTCGCCCAATTTTCCAGTGAGCTCCTTAAATGGGCAGTTCACTAGGTGATGGAGAGGGACAATGGGCGATTCACCAACCTGGTTGGCGAGCTACGACTTAGCTCGACCTTTGTTCCAGAACCTAGGCCAAGGGGACATCCCACTAGGTGACCCCAAGTGCACTTTGACGCATCGCCAAGTCACTTGGGCGATCATGCTGCCCCATTGCCAACTAGGTCCAACAAAGAACAAGGGCTCTTTCACTCCATCTTTCTAGCTTAGGCCCTTGGTTGCACTCTAGGCTTCTACCTTACTCCATTTAAGTTCTAAAACAGCCTAGACATCAACTTAAAGTCATACTAACCCAAACGTTAAGGCTCTAGTTCAACCTATCATTTTTCGGGTCGTTACAAGGACCTTTCTAAATCTTATGCTCTGAATACCAAGTTTGTCACGACCTAAAGTATACCCTAGATGTAACATGGTGTATAGGACCCAAAAGGACCTACACAAGCCACTTAGCATACATCATATATGATAATAGAAAATCAGAGAGTTTAAAAGATAGTTTCAAATCATAAGAGTTAATAAAATGTAGAGGAAGTCTAACATAGTCTCATAGCCATCTATTACATCAAAGAGTGATTGGGACACAACCCATATACATCACATACAAAATCTGAAATGAAAAGACGTGAAAGCAATAAAGGAGTATCGGTCCTCGGAACATGAGGACTCACCACTCTTCAATAGCTCAATTTGGGATCACTAGCCACGAGCATGTGAAATAGAAGCGTTTGACTCAACATTAGTGAAACAATGTAGGCAAGAGTATATGTTAAGTACATGGAATGTACCAAGTATGATAGCAATGCATAAGAGTTATGAAATCATGGTAACAAGGACTTTACATGACATACAATGACCAAGCTAAACAATAAGATAAAAAAGGTTATAAAACATAAATCATAATCATGGTCAATGCAAGCTCAACATCTTTAAAACACATGCGAGATACTTTTAGAAGTAACCTTAGCTTATTATTGTGGGAGATTTACCTTTAACCGATATAGAGACCATGTGAGTTACAACATGGAATCCGGTGTCTAACCCACACCCAAAAGAGGTGTTCTCACTTGCCAAGGTAAGAACCATGAACTTCTATCTACGTAGATCCACTAGCTAATGTCTACCTAGACAAACCTATGGTGGCACATAATTTATGGGACATTGGTAACCGCCACTTGTCCACTCGGTGCTAAGCATAAATCCCACAGAATATTCATTAATATTAACTTATCTTAAAATTCATGAGATAGGAGTATTCTCCGCTTGTCTTATCATTAGAGGTGTAATTGTCGCTTGCCTCATCATCCATAGAAGGGCACATCAAGTGGCCAATCCAAGCTAAGTTTTCATTAGAATAGCTCCTTAAATCTTAATTCATCTTAGGTGAGAAAAACATTCAATTTTATGAATCCTTTATGTCAGAAAATCCTTTCACAACAACACTGATACTTTACTCTCAAAGCATCCTTAAATCATTTTCATCAATTTCATAAAGAACATGCATATCTTCATAAATTTATCTTTCATAGTTCAAAAGCTTCATCATATGATCAATTCTAGAAAAAATGGATCATGCATGGGTTCAAGTGATTTCAACTTAAAATTGTGCAATTATCTCAATTCATGCATAAAAAGACATAAGACAATCAATTAGATTATAATTGAAAAGAGCCCATGAGATTGAGGAAAACCCTAACTTCAATTGGAGATTCTACCTTGTAAAGATTGAAGAGTTTAGGAACCCTATCGAGGAAAGGACTCCATAGGTGAAAACTAGCATACCTTGATGCCAAAAGCTTGAAATCAATGTTGAATTTGGAGACTTGATCTTGTAACCCTAGCCTTCTTCTTCTTCTTAGAGAGAAAAATATTTTAGAGGATGAACTTGATCAACTTTTAAGAATTTAGGAGAATGACTTGAATTAGTTAATTTGGGGGATTAGAAATACTTATATAGGGCATGAGGTAAAGGGTAAAACGACGTAATTGAGTTTGAATAATTAGGAAAAGACTCAAAAATCCCTTTAAAAATAATTGCCGACCTCCATCGACGGTGGGGACCTACGGACCGTCCTGCTCAACCGTTGATGGGGTTCATAAGCTTATTTATGGACCCTCAACTGATGGGACCCATGTACTGCCCGTTGGTCAACCTACCATCCGTACATGGCTTCTGTGAGTCCAATTGAAAATGCTCAAAATCTCACTAAGTCTGGGACTCACCTATGAGAGCTACCTACAAGTCGTACATTGGGTGACAGGCCATCCTAGTGAACCGTATAAAAAAGTACCGGGACTAGATATTTTGGGGATTATTGAACTTGCCATCCGTGATCCCACCTACGGTCCGTATGTCAGTCCACAGACCGTCAATAGTTCCGTCATGACTAGCACCAGTTCTAGAGAAATCTGCAATTTTCCATCTTTTCGAATTTGAGTTGTTACATCAATCTCCTAATTAATAGTATGAATCTCCTATTTTGATTCTTTCTTCATCCTTTATAATTGCCAAACATTTTTAAAAATTTCACCGTAGTGCTTATTTAATATTTTGATTAAACATTGAGGTAGATTAAATGTACTTTTTAATGCTCTTAAAAATTATTATTATTTTTTAATTTTTTATTTGATTTTTTTTTAAAAAAAATTAAGTGTTCTTACTCATGGAATCTTTTTTTTGAATGTTTTTTTTTTTTTTTTGTAATTTATTTTTTTATGTATGAAAACTATATGATTTACAGTTCTTTTTCAAAAGACTGCACCATTTACAAATTAGCATCTTATATATACAAACTTCATAATAAAAAATCTTTAAAAAAATCTGTTAAAATAAATTAAGTTTCCAGTTTGTATATAATTTTAATATTTAATGAAATGATTATACCTTGTTATATATTAATTTACACGATAAATTTAAAAGAATTATCATATAATGTATGTACTGAGTATATAATATGATTTTTATTTTTAACTTTAATTAATACTATTGAAATCAGCTTATATACCAAATTTGCTGGGTATGAAATTTCATATCTATTTGATATAATAAATACTGATACATACTAAACTAAAGTTACTAATGAATATCAACTTTTGTACATATTCTAAACGCTAATAAAAAGTATAATTTATTGGGGCATCAGTTTTCATACAAATTTCATACAGTAAATAATGTGTATACATACTATACTAAACTTATTAATTTATACCAACTTTTATACACTTTTTAAACATAAATATTATTGCAAACTGATACCTAGAGTTGATTATTGAATATTTTGTACACATAAAATATAACCAATATATAGAACCAAAATCACTACATACAAATTGAATCAAAATTGTAGCATACACACTTTTACATTCATAAATATGAAAAAAATGACTTGAAATTGTTGAAACTGCTCTTCACGTAGGAATTTCTTCAAATTGTCCAAAACCTTCAAGTTGGCGTATGAACATCAATGGGTGTATATCTTTCTTTCCTGAAATATTTTCATTTTATATAAGCTATAAAGAGTGAGAAAAAAATACAAAAAGAATATCATATTTATATCAACTTCATATCAAATACATACACATTATAAGAATTTCATACCAATATAATACAAACTTTAGATAGGCTATATACAAAGCACAGTATACCAATTTCATACGAACTTAATGTCATCTATAAACACCATGTACACCTTGTATCAGCTAAAAGCACACTCTATACACACATCAAGAAGGTTAGGTCAAATCTCTTTCTGCCAATGAATATAAATATAGATATTCAAGTTTAAACTTGCGTGATTCACATTTATATTAATTTAATGCCAATTATAAGCACAAAGTTTAGTTTATATTAACAACAAACATTCTATATATACACAGAGAATATTAAAATCATACCAATTTTATGCCAACACAAAAATCATAGTCTATACATAAAATATATATCAACTTCGTGCCAAATATATACACATTATGATAATTTCATTGCAATATAATACAGACTTTACATAGGATATATATAAAACATATAATACCAATTTCATACAAATTTAATGCCACATGTAAACACAAATTACGCCTTTCACTCGGGTCGCATCTCATTATGCTAATTAGTGTAAGTATAGATTTCAATTTTAAACTTGTAGGGTTCGCCAATATGCCACATTTATACCAACAAAGCGAAAATTATAAACACAAAATTTAGCTTACATTAACACAAAACATTCTACATATACACAAAGTTATCAAAATAGTACTTTTTTCATGTCAACAGAGAAATCATTTACAATACATAAGTATACCAAATTCGTAAAAAAACTCATGCAATTTTCATATCGTGGTATGCATAAAAACAAATATAAAATATAAATTGAAAAAAAATAATTTATTAAAAATACCTTCACAATATGTTTGACCTTTTTAGCCTTGAGAATTTTGGAATCCTCTTCCACTGTTGAACTAGATTTTTTTTAGAGTTTCGAAGACTTCTTCAAAGGGGTGTTGTTCTTTTCCGAGGGAGTGACATTCTTCTTGGGTGGAGTTTGAGTTAAAATATCAAAACTTGGAGGCTCTATTTTGACATAAGATACATGTTCAATAAATCTTGAACACTTTCTATGTGTAAGACAAACTTTTTAAATTTTCGACATAGTTTAAATATTTTTTTATGAATTGAAAAAATGAAGTTATGAAATTGTGGAGTAGAATATAGGTGTTTGTTATTTGAATGATGTTGAAGAACAATAGAGAAAGAGAACACTGTTGTAAGAGACGTAGGTATGTGGGGGTGGGGGTCACGTGTGTAAGTTAAGCAATCCTTTGAATATAGTAATTGATAATTATTTCTACATCTAATTCTCTCTCTTATTAATTAATGCATGTTTCTCTCACATTGTAATCCAGATAATATTATATATTCACATAATAAACTATAATTAATTAATTTATAAAATAATACATATTTGTTAATACCTGTAAATAAAACTTTATTAGTAGTAATTAAAAAAATAGTAGATTTAAAGGTTGTAATATTAATTCTTAAATAGATGTGTGGTGGTTTTCTCTTAATTGAAATTATTTACCCAAATTGGACCCTACACAAACTATTTACCCTTAATGGACTCATGACCCAAACTATTTACACCCATACCCCATTTGACACATCAAAATACAATTATATTGGATACCATCTGAGTATATATGTGCTTTAATGGTATCAAAGAGTAACTGAGTAGTATTTTCAATGAAGCACTACTTTTTCTTCTTTAATACTATCAAAGCATGTATATACTTTGATGGTATCAAGCATCAATTTGGCTAGTTTTCACTTAATCACGACCTCTTCCTTCTTGATGCCATCAGAGTATATATAAACTCTGATAGTATCTGTCACGCCCCGAGCCTAAACCCTAGGAGCGACCGGGCACTCGAGAACCATTGCTGTCCCCAAGCGAACCCTTGGCCTGACTTAATTCTTAGCGGAAGACTTACTCATAAATAAGATGAACTTAAAAGTTAAACTTTACTAAGCTATCTCAAAAGATAAACTCGGAATGTTTTAGAAATAAACATTCAACTAGCCGAATAGGCAACTCAAGTCTCAACATAAACAACTGAAAATGAAAAGACTCATGAACTACTGCCTATCTATATATGAAGCCTCTAATACTATGAGGGATGTCGGGACAAGACCTCCAATCATCCTAACAAACTAAAATACTGGAAAAATATAAAGAAGGGATCCTCCAAAAGCAAGGAGGCTCACCAAACAACTCTGGAACTCAACTGGATCAACAAAACGTTGGATGCTGATCCTGGGTACCTATATCTACATCATAAAAGATGCATCCCAAATGGCGTCAATACATGGAATGTACGAGAATGTGAGGGGAATTCTAAAACATGACACAAGCTTGAATTGGAATTGAAGAAACACTTACCTTGTCTCTACTCAACACAACCTCATTTCAATATAAAGCAATAGAAATAATGCAGTATAAAGAAAAGCTTTAAAACATTAGATAGCAACTCAGTGTATTAGAAAATACAATATAACTCAATTTGTATGCAAAAATACAAAGCAAACTATGTTTGGGAGATTCTCTAACCGACAACCATCACTATGAGTTATGTGATGATATAACGTCTAGCCCACGCTGCCAAAACTGTCCTATACTTTTCCTGGGTATAGAAATCCTCAACTAAGTGGATCCACTAGTGTATGCTAAAATGAAATAAGGAATCATCTAAAAAGTATGACCCTTTCTACCCACGTTGACTACATGGTTTATAGAGGCGTGAGTTATTAGAACTCTCTCCTATATCTGTGCTCAATACTACTCCCAAAATACAACATAGCTTATTATGTTTTAAAGAAAACATTTCCTCTCCCTCAACTTTGAGGTTATTACTCAAAAAGGTTTTCTCTTAAAAAAGATGATACTCAAAACTGCTCATAAACTCTTTTGGAAATCGGTGTTTCATCTTTTCTTAAATGTAAAACATTTCTCTTGAGAATACTTAGTTCTCATTTATCATTATAAAGAAAATTAACTCAACTCTACCATTCCTTAAACTCAATGCTCAAATGTTAAAACAAGTTTAAAGGATTGTAAAAAAACTTTTTAAAATTACTCAAAGACACTCTCAAGACTTGACTCTTAGCCCCGCCTTTAATTTAATAGGAAGTGATGAATTCAAGGTTATGATTCATATTATGAATGATTTCTAGATGTTTAGAAGTAGTTTAGAGTGTTTAGAATTAATAGGGAGTGAAGGAATACTTTAAAGAAACTTAGACGGGTTAAACTACAGAAGACAAGACGGGGTAGGCGACCCTGGTGCACTGAGTGGCGCTGGGCACCAACTCCTGACCTACTGAAGTTCGATTAGGGATCTGACTGGAGCAGGGCACCAAGCCTTGACCTACAAAAACACTTTTCTAGCTCTATGGTGGGGCGCACTCCACACCCTGCCCAGATTTCCTGACGAATTTTGTTACTCATTTTTTGATCCTAATTCGCCTAGAATTAAATGGTTTCTTCCCCAATCACTTAGATTCGAATACCCCACAAATACACGATAATATACTCATAAACAACTCTTAAACTCCATACAATTATCTCAAGAACTCATCAAACCCATCCTAATTCAAGAATGAAAGCAAAACTTCAAGAACTCTATTCAAGAACTCAAATCCTTCAATTTTCAAGAACGAAATTATGCTAAAAATAACATGATTGGCTTGTGGGTGAACGAACCCAACACTATGAGAACTCACATACCTCTTAGGGATCATACCCTTGGTGAAAATCCGCAACAAAACCTCAAGAACTTGACGAACGCCTTGAATCTTCTCCTTTTTTCTCCTCTTTTCTCTTGTTGAACTTTTTTCTAAAACCCTAGCATAAATTAGGATTGTGAAAAATGAACCAAATCAGTTTAGACACATAAATATTACCAAAATTCATTTTAATCTGATTAGGTAAGGAAAAGACCAAAATACCCTCCATATTTTTGGGTAACTTTCCTTAACTGGACAACCCGACTTCAAACAGGGATATCTCCTTCACACGAGCTCAAAAATTAGCAAACTCGATCGTATTGGAAAGAGAATTCCAAGACCTTTCATTTGATATTTTATGAGCCACCTAAATCATCCTGTACTTAAAGTTATAGTCGTTTGAAGTTGACCCAAAACTTATAACTCATGCATAACTTGCAAAATTTTAGATTTTGCTATTTTTAATTTAGTTCTTTCTATTTTTAGCTCTTTCAAATACCAAGGTGTTACAATATCTCCCTCTTGGGATCATTCGTCTTAGAATGAGATTACACTAAGTAGACTAAAGGTGGTAACATCTGACACCCAGCTCAAATCAAACACTCAATCTGCAAAGTAACACAATATTTCAACTAAAATAAATGCCAAGAAAATGATTAGTACCTTAACTTGGAATTTTTACGGTCTCAAAGAGATGTGGGTATCTCTTCTTCATATCCTCCTCAGCCTCCCAAGTAGTTTCCTCAACAAACTAATTCCTCCATAAGACCTTGACTGATGCTACCTCCTTAGTTCTCAACTTGCGAACTTGAAGATCAAGAATCTTAACGGGAATCTCCTCATAAGACAAGCTACGTTAATACCAATATTTTTAGTCGGTATAATAAGCGAAGGATTTCCCATACACTTCTTCAACATTGAAATGTGAAAGACCAGATGGACTGCTGCTAACTCTGATGGTAGCTCCAACTCATAGGCTACATTGCCAATCCTATTGAACATCCTGTAAGGACCAATATACCGGGGAATAAGCTTCCCCTTCTTACCAAATCTCATGACACCCTTCATGGGTGACACCTTAAAGTAAAACCAATCATCTACCTCAAACTCTAAGTCTCTTCTCCTAACATCTGTATATGATTTCTGACGACTCTGTACTGTTTTCAACCTTTCTAGAATAGTCTTCACTTTCTCCATACCTTGATGAACCAAGTCTGGTCCTATCAACCTAGCCTCACCAACCTTAAACCATCCAATGGGAGATCTACATCTTCTCCCATAAAGAGCCTCATAGGGAGCCATTTGGATGCTAGAGTGGTAACTATTGTTGTAAGCAAACTCAATGAGAGGTAAGTAATCATTCTAATTATCCTTGAAATCGATCACACACGCCCTCTACATAACCTCTAAAGTATGAATGGTACGCTCTACTTGACCATCAGTTTGAGAATGGAAAGCAGTACTAAGGTTCACCTTTGAACCCAAACCCTTCTGGAAAGACTTCCAAAATTGTGCTGTGAATTGCGCACATTTATCTGAAATAATAGACACCGGAACTCCATGAAGTCTGACTATCTCTTGAATGTATAACTTAGCATAGTCCTCTACTAAAAAAGTAGTCTTTACCGACAAGAAATGTGTTGATTTAGTCATCCGATCTACAATCACCCAAATAGAATCATACTTCCTATGAGATTGTGGTAAACCAGTTATAATAAAATCCATATTGATCATCTCCCACTTCCATATCGGAAGATCTATATTCTGAGCCATACCCCAGGCCTCTAGTGCTCTACCTTGACTTGTTGGCCATCTCCCCATTGTTCAAAAGCCATAACTTTTTGCTTATGAACATTTTCCTTTAATTCAAGCAAAATAGGGTCTTGATCTTGTTTCTCTTTCACTTCAGACAATAATGATTCAACCCCATTCATCACCACCACTTCTCCTTTATTGGAATCCATTAACCGGACTCCCAATCGTGCAAGTATGTGCACATATTTGGCTAAATCTTTCTTGTCTTCCTCAATATGGGAAGTACTACCCATAGACAACCTGATAAAGGCATCAATAACAACATTAGCCTTACCTGGGTGATAGAGAATACTCATATCACAGTCCTTGAGTAACTCCAACCACCTCCTATGTCTGAGATTAAGCTCTTTCTGACTGAATACATACTGAAGGCTCTTATGATCGGTGAACATATCTACATGAACACCATAAAGATAGTGACGCCATATTTTCAAAGCAAACACTACAATAGCCAACTCTAGATCATGGGTTGGGTAATTCCTTTCGTGAATCTTAAGTTGCCTGGAGGCATAAGCTATAACCTTGCCATTCTGCATCAATACACAACCCAGTCCAACTCTGGATGCATCACAATATACCACAAAGCCTTGCGTACCTTCTGGTAAGGTCAACGCTGGGCAGTAGTCAACCTAGTTTTCAATTCCTAAAAGCTTTTCTCACAAGCTTCAGACCATTGAAACTTAACTATTTTCTGAGTCAACTTAGTCAAAGGGGATGAAATAGATAAGAACCCCTCGACAAACCTCCTGTAATAACCAGCCAATCCCAAGGAACTCTTAGTATCAGTTGGAGATATGGTTCTAGGCTAGTTTTGCACTGCCTCAATCTTCTAAGTGTCAACTCGAATCCCATCACCAGAAATAATGTGGCCTAAGAATGATACAAACTCAAGCCAAAATTCACACTTAGAGAATTTAGCATACAACTCTCTATCCTTGAGAGTTTGAAGAACTACTCTAAAATGACTAGCATGATCTTCCTCATTCCTCGAATATATTAGAATGTCATCAATGAAGATGATAAAAAACATATCTAGATAAGGCTTAAATACTCTGTTCATAAGATTCATAAACATTGCAGAAGCATTAGTTAGGCCAAATGACATGACAAGAGACTCATAATGACCATAACGTGTCCTGAATACTGTCTTAGGGATATCACTTTCTCTTACTCTCAACTGATGATTGCCAGATCTAAGGTCTATCTTAGAAAAATAAGTGGCACCCTGAAGTTGATCGAAAAGATCATCAATCCTCAGAAGTGGATACTTATTCTTGATAGTAACCTTGTTCAATTGAGGTAATCAATAAATGTCCTAAGTGAATCATCTTTCTTCCTAACAAATAAGACCAGAGTGCCACAAGGTGAGACACTTGGTCGAATGAAACCTTTCTCAAGAAGGTCTTTCAACTGCTCTTTTAACTCTTTCAACTCTGCTGGAGCCATTCTATATGGCGGAATAGAGATATGATGAGTATTGGGAAGAAAATCTATATCGAAGTCTATTTCTCTCAGGAGGGACTCCAGTAAGATCATCCGGAAAAACCTCTGGAAACTCACTAACAACTGGAACTTATTGAATATGTGGTGTCTCAACACTAGAGTCATTAACTCAGACTAAGTGATAGATGCACCCCTTGGAAACTAACTTTTTGGCCTTAAGATACAAAATAAAACAACCCTTAGGCACTACTGAACTACTCCCCCACTTTACAATGGGCTAATTTGGAAACGGGAACTTTACTTCTCGAGTTCTACAATCAACTAAGGCATAACATGCATGAAACAATTTCATACCTAGAATAACATCAAAATCTACCATGTCTAACTCGAATAAGTCAACCATGGCTTCCTTGTGATTGATGGAAATGGTAGAATCTCGATAAACTCTCTCAGCATGAATAGACTCATCAACAAGTGCAGAGACGCTGAATGGATCAAGAAGTTGCTCAGGAAGAATATCAAAATTCATAGCAATATAAGGAGTCACATAATATAGACTCACTCTTGGATCTAGCAAAGCATATACATAAAGAGTAAAAACTTTGATTATACCAGTGATACCATCTGGCGAATTCTCTTGCTCTTGGCGACTGGTGATAACATACAGACAGTTTGCTCCTCTGCTTGTCCCTGAAGTAGCTCCTCTAGGTGCAACCCTGTCTGGTGGAGCCACTGAAGAAGATTGGGCTCTATTGCCCCCATTACCACTACCTTGCTTGGTCTTAGGGCACTCTCTCATGAACTGACCATTCTGACCACACTTGAAGCAACCAGTGGACCTAGGTGGTTCCTACCACACTTAGCATATGTAGGAGTCCCATTACCTCCTTGTGCCACACTACCTTGAGACTATGTATGTCTAGCTCTGATGTTCTGTGAATTCTAATTCCTTAACTCACCTCTGTTCCTTGGTGCAGGTGCACTAGCAGATGATAGAGGAGGCCCATTTTTCTTTTGTTGAAAAGATGACCGGTTCGCATTACTCTTTTGCTGCCCAGACTCATTTCCTGTTGTCTTAGCCTTCTTGTTTCAGAACTCCTCTCTATCTCTCAAATTATCTTCCTCAACTTGTTGCATATGGATCGTCAACCTTGCTATGTCTATATCCCCTATCAACATCGCAACCTTACCCTCTTTGCCTGACAAATGAGACAACCCAGCAACAAACAGACTCATCCTGCTCCTCATGTCAGCAACCATCTCCGAAGTATAACGGGAAAGTTGGGTGAACTTGAGGCTGTACTCATGCACACTCATAGATTCTTGCTTAAGAGTGATGAGTTCTCTTACCTTTGCCTCTCTTAGTTCACGGGGAAAGAAATGCCCCATGAAAGCTTCCTCGAACGCAGCCCAACTCACGATTGGTGCACCCTTAGCTCTATTCCTCTTCCATTTGTCGTACCATACTCTAGAAACACCCTTCAGTTGGTATGCTTCTAGTTCCACTCGCTCAGCATCAACAACATTCATAACCTCAAACACTTTCTACAATTCCTCCACAAAGTTTTCCGGATCCTCAGTGACACTTGAACCGGTGAAGTTTGGACGATTGATCCTTAAGAACTCACAGATTCTGGGCGTATTAGCCACATCCTCTTGATTTCCTCTTTGTTGCCCGGATTGGTTGGTCACAACTTGGCTCAACATCCGGATAGCATCCCATAACTCAGCATTAGTGACCTCTCATAAAGGTTGCACTTTTGGTGCATTGGGGACCCCTTGATCCTCAACATTCCTCCTAGCAGGACGACCTTAGACAACTCTTCATGGAGGCATGGTCTTAAAGATATGCGCAACCATGAATTAGAAGAAAACTTTATAGAGATGAACTCTATCGCACGAAAAGAGTATGAAAAAAGTGAGATAGTTCCTAGATGTTGCAGCCTCCTAATTATAGATGCGGCGCGCTTCACACCGATAACTAGGACTCTCAGACATGACTTCATAGACACCCTAGGACTCTTGAAATATATGCTTTAATACCACGTTTGTCATGCCCCGAGCCTATACCCTAGGCGCGATTGGGCACTCGAGAACCATTGCTGGCCCCAAGCAAACCCTTGGCCTGGCTTAACTCTTAGCGAAAGACTTACTAATAAATAAGATGAACTTAAAAGTTAAACTTTACTCAACTGTCTCAAAATATAAACTTAGAATGTTTTAGAAATAAACATTCAACTAGACGAATAGGCAACTAAAGTTTCAACATAAACAACTGAAAATTAAAAGACTCATGAACTACTGTCTATCTATCTATGAAGCCTTTAATACTATGAGGGATGTTGGGACAAGACCCCCGATCATCCTAACAAATTGAAATACTCGAAAAATATAAAGAAGGGATCCTCCGAAAGCAATGAGGCTCACCAAACAACTCTGGAACTCAACTAGATCAACGAAGCACTGGATGTTGATCTTGGGTAGCCGTATCTGCATCATAAAAGAAGAGGACTAAATGGAGTTAGAACATTGAATGTACGAGCATGTGAGGGGAATTCTAAAACATGACATAAGCTTGAACTTGAACTGAAGAAACACTTACCTCGTCTCAACTTAACTCAACCTCATTTCAATATAAAGCAATATAAATAATGGAGTATAAATAAAAGCTTTAAAACATTAGATAGCAACTCAATGAATTATAAAATACAATATAACTCAATTTGTATGCAAAAATACAAAGTAAACTCTGTTTGGGAGATTCTCTAACCGACAACCATCACTATGAGCTGTGTGATGATATAACGTCTAGCCCACGCTGCTAGAACTTTCCTATACTTTTTCGGGGTGTAGAAATCCTCAACTAAGTGGATCCACTAGTGTATGTTAAAAAACAATAAGGAATCATCTAAAAAGTATGACCCTTTTTATCCATGTTGGCTACATGGTTTATGAGGGCAGGGAGTTGTTAGAACTATCCTCTATATCGGTGCTCAATATTACTCCCAAAATAAAACTTAGCTCAGTACGTTTTAGAGAAAACATTTTCTCTTCCTCAACGTTGAGGTTATTTCTCAAAAGGGTTTCTCTTAAAAGAGATGATCAATGTTTCCTCTTTTATTAAATGTAAAACATTTCTCTTAGGAATACTTAGTTCTCATATATCATTTTAAAGAAAATGAACTCAACTCTACTCTTCCTCAAAATCAATTCTGAAGTCTTAAAACAAGTTTAAAGGATTGTAAAAAGACTTTTTAAAAAGACTCGAAGACACTCTCAAGACTTGACTTCGCCCTGCCTTGAATTTGAATTATGAATTCAAGGTTATGATTTTTGTTATGAATGACTTCTAGATGTTTATAAGTAGCTTAGAGTGTTTAGAATCAATAGGGAGTGAAGAAATACTTTAAAGAAACTTAGACGGTTTAAACAAATGATGACAGGACGGGGCAAGCGACCCTGGCTCATTGAGTGGCGCTGGGAGCCAGCCCCTAACCTACTGAAGTGTGATTGGGGCGCACTGACTCGTGCAGGGCGCTTGGCCCCCACCTACAAAAACACTTTTCTAGCGCTATGGTGGGGCGGCGCGCCATACCCTACGTAGATTTCCTGATGAATATTCTTACTCATTTTTCGACCCTAATTCGCTTAGAATTGAATGGTTTCTTCCCAAATCACTTAGATTCGAATACCCCACAAAAGTACATGATAATATATTCATAAAAAACTCTTAAACTCCATAGTATTATCTCAAGAACTCATCAAACCCATCCTAATTCAAGAACGAAAGCAAAACTTCAAGAACACTATTCAAGAACTCAAATCCTTCAATTTTCAAGAATGAAATTACGCTGAAAATAACATTATTGGTGTGTGGGTGAATGAACCCAACACTATGAGAACTAACAAACCTCTTAGGGATCAAACCCTTGGCGAAAATCCGCAACAAAACCTCAAGAACTTAACGAACGCCTTGAATCTTCTCCTTTTTTCTCCTCTTTTCTCTTCTTGAACTTTTTTCTAAAACCCTAGCATAAATTAGGATTGTGAAAACTGAACCAAATCAGTTTAGACCCCTAAATATTACCAAAATTTGTTTTAATCTGATTGGGTAAGGAAAATACCAAAATACCCTTCATATTTTCGGGTAACTTTCCTTTACTGGACAGTCCGACTTCAAATGGGCATATCTACATTATTCGAGCTCGAAAATTAGAAATCTCGGTGGTGTTGGAAAGATAATTCTAAGTCCTTTCATTTGATATCTTATGGGCCACCTAAATCATGCTGTACTGAAAGTTATGGTCTTTTGAAGTTGACCCAAAACTTATAACTCATGCATAACTTGTAAAATTTTAGATTTTGCTATTTCCAATTTAGTTCTTTCTATTTTTAGCTCTTTCAAATACCGAGGTTTTACAATATTAAGTAGTAATTAAGAAGATTTTTTACTGAAGCACTGGATATCCCTCTTTGATACCTTCAGAGTGTATATATATATACTCTAAGGGTATCAAGGAATAATTGAGTAGTGTTTTAACTGAAGCATTATTTTCTCTTCTTTGATACCATCAGAGTTTATTATACTTTGATGGTATCTATGTACTCTGATGGTGTCAAACATTAATTTAGCTAGTTTTCACTAAATCACCACTTCTTCCTCCTTGATACCATTAGCGTATATATAAACTTTGATGGTATCAAGCCGTAATTGAGCAGTTTTTCCATTGAAGCATGGCATGTCCCTCCTTGATACCATTATAGTGTGTGTGTATATATATATATATATATACACACACACACTCTAATAGTATCAATGAGTAACTAAGTCGTGTTTTGATAGTCTACGTTCTCATGCTGAATTACAACACCTTAAATAGGATCAGACTCAATTGTGTTTGCAAATTGGATTAGTTGTGTATTTTTTATGATATTTCATGGAAATCAATGTTGGGCATACTTGTGAGGCAACCAAGGCTGGACATGGTCATGGATGGATACTGCAGTGAATTCTACTACCAACAAATTTGTAATGATCGCGGGATTGTGTTTCTTCAATTCAAAATAGACTTTCATGCCCATCTTATTCATAATTTGATTTCAACATTACTTGTAGCAACATTCTTCTATAGTTGTGTTACTTTTGTAATGGTTGTTTGAATCTCAAGATCCATTATGTTGCACTAAAATTGTAACATTATCCATCATTGGAATTCAAATATAAGGTAACTTGGGGAAGAAATAGAAGAAGGCAAAATTCACATGAGTAGATTTGTGCAGAATTATAAAAGGGGATATAAAAGTAATGGGGTATGCACTTGTAAATAGTTTCACTATTTGGGGGTACAAGTGTTTATTTCCCGAGATTAAAAGTGCATGCAAAAAGTTGATTTCACTTCCGTCATTTGCATAACAGTGTATTTTGAAGAACAAAACAATAAAAAATGATTAAGCCCCACTTCATACTTTAAGGGGTCGTTTGGTGTGAAGGATAACACCAAATAATCATGTGTTTAAATTATAGTTCCACTTAATTTGTTGTTTGGTTGGCAAGTTCGAGATAACTTATCTCGAGTTAGTAATTAGTACCGGCATAAGATATCCTTCCCCTTGGGTTGTACAATATTCCTAGGATAACTTATCCCGAGGTAAAATAAGTAAATGACAAAGTTATCCCTTTAAATCCTTTTTATACATCACTTTTCACATTCATGAAGGATATTTTTATAAAAAAAAAACATGTTCTTAAAATTCATGCAATGCATATTATTTTGAACACAACAAACCAAATACTCAATAAGAAATAATCTCAACATAACTTGAATTCAAACCAAACCACTCCTAAATTAACCATAAAACAAAGCACTTGCTTGATAGAGCTGACACACAATTTTTTTTTTTTAAAAAATAATATATAAATCACGAACAAAAATACAATCACTATTAAGAGAAAACAAAAACTTAAAAATTAACTAGTAATAACAACTGTCTTCTTGAAAAAGAAATAAAGAACTCAAATAGCTAATACAACTAAGTAAAAAAAAGATCAAATTCAATTAATTAATAAAATAAAAAATAAAAAAAATCAAATTCAGTTGAAGAAGAAAAATATTAGGGAAAAAAAGAGGAGAAAATCTAAAAATAAATGAATAATAAAAGAGTGTTGTAGTTTTTAACCACAATGTGATCTAGAAGGTAGAAAACAAGGTGTTTGACATCACTAGAATTCTTAGAAAGAATTTTTCTTTTACTTATCTAGAAGTGTCAATCTACTATGAGTGCAGGTTGATAACTCATTATGAAGAGATAATTGACAAGTTTTTCAACAGACCTAACTCATGAGGAAGAAAATCATTATTTATTAATTCTCGTAATAACTCTCGCAAACATTGGAATTTCAGAAAACATTATGTCACCCTCAAAAGAAAAAACAATTGTTGTTCAAAAGCCTACAAAATGTATTAAAGACACTTTTCTCCAAATTGTGGTACATAAGCAATAAATACATGAGAAAGGATCATAAAGTGATTGTGCAATGAAAAAGAAGGACATAAATACTTTTTAAAAAATGCTTCAATACATGGACTTAGTAAAATAAAATATAACGACAACTTAAACATGGTAATATAAACTTTAGCGGGATGATAACACTCAAATCACTATTCAAAACTATCAAAAGAGTGAGTGATCGTAGTTAGTAAAAACCCAATGAAGAGTCAGGGTTGAATCCCACTGGGAATGGTATATCATGGAGAATTCCTATCAAAAAATGTGGACTTGAAATTCAACCATTTGCAATAGTAAGAACAATTTGGGTGGATGATTCCATCAATTTAATATAAAAGTTTGGTTGTCAATTATGGCAATTAAACTAAAATGTTGAAGAAATCAAGAGTTGAAAAGCAATCCAGGGGTGCAGGGATTGGATATCAATGTCATATAGGAGTATTTGTGCTGCTTTATAGTGATGAACTTTAATGAATAGGACAAGTGTCACGACCCGAGTCTACACCCTAGACGTGGCCGTCACTTGAGAACCATTGTTGGTCCCCACGTGAACTCTCATCCTGGCTGACTAAAAACAGAAGACTAACTCAAGAATACAAAAGCTTAAAACTGAAATCAATTCAATAAACTCAAATACTCAACTTCAAAATAATCTGAACAATACTCAATATATGAACTCAGAGTTTGTAAAAACAACTCAAAGAAGATACATACTGAAACTTCTCAACTTTATCTATCTATGAAGCCTCTACTATTACAGAAAAATATCGGGACAAGACCCATAACATTTCAAAACTACTAACTGTATGGTAAAGGTGAAATCGTCCAGAATATAAGAAGGCTCACCAAAGCTGACTGGAATTGTAAATGGCATCAATGAAGCTTCTGTTAATGACCCTGAATACCTGTATCTGCATCATAAAACGATGCAGGCCAAATGATGTCAATACATTGAATGTACAAGCATGTATGGGGAATTCTAAAGCATAAACATAAGCTTGAACTAATGGAAAAGAAACATACTTACCTCTTCTCAACTCACTCAACTCAACTCAACTCAACTCAACTCAACTCAAATCAACTCAACTCAACTCAATGAAACATAATTCACCTCAACTCAGAGAAATAGGGCTCAACTCAGCAATAAGATACTCAACTCAGTGAAACATAGTTCAACTCAACTTAGAGAAATAAGGCTCAACTCAGCAATAAGGTACTCAACCCAGTGAAACATAGTTCAACTCAAATCAGAGAAATAGGGCTCAACTCAACAATAAGATACTCGACTAAGTGAAGCATAGTTCAACTCAACTCAGAGAATTAGGGCTCAACTTAACAATAAGATACTCAAATCAGTGAAACATAGTTCAACTCAAGTCAGAGAAATAGGGCTCAACTCAATAATAAGATACTCAACTCTGTCTCAAGATACTCAACTCAAACTCAAGATACTCTGTTCAAACTCAAGATAAAAGCAACAATAAATGATGCAATATCTGAAAAGCTTTTAAAACAATAGATAATAACTCAGTTGTATGCAAAAATACAATAATAAATCAATTGTATTAAAATGCAATAATAACTCTTATTTGTATGTAAAGATACAAAATAACTCTGTTTGGGAGATTCTCTAACCGACAACCATCACTATGAGCTATGTGATGAAACAACGTCTCGCCCACGCTGCCAGAACTGTCCTATACCTTTTTAGGGTATAGAACTCCTCAACTAAGTGGATCCACTAAGCTATGCTTAAAAAATAATAAGAAATCATCTAAAAAGGATGACCCTTTCTACCTACGTTGGCATACATGGTTTATGGAGGCTGTGAGTTGCCTGAACTCTCCCCCATATTGGTGCTCAATACTACTCCCAAAATATAACTTAGCTTATATGATTTGAAAAAAATATTTCCTCATCCTCAACTTTGAGATTATTACTCAAAAGGTTTCTCTTAAAAGAGATTATACTCAGAAACTCCTCATGAACTCTTTTGGAAATTGGTGTTTCCTCTCTTCTTAAATATAAAAACATTTACTATTGGGAATACTTAGTTCCCATATATCATTTTGAATAAATGAAACTTGACTCTCCTCATCCTCATCCTCATTTACTCAAGTCTTAATACAAATTATAAATAATTGTAAAAGACTTCTCAAAAGAGGGTTCATACCGAATTATGTACGTGAACGACTCAATTCAAGGTTTTCAATAACCATATATAGAACCCAATACTCAGAAACTCAATGACTCAAGAACTCAAGGACTCAATAATACTACTCATCTCGTGAATGTTCGACTCATAGGGTTCATGCGGAATTATGGGCATGACTGACTAAACTCAAGGACCTCCATGTATAACATATAGTAATCCATAGTTATGAAATATAGTTTCAAAAAGGATTAGGAACTCTATACTCAAGAACTTAGAACTTGAAGATACTACTCCTCTCAAGGATACTCAATTTATGGAGTTCATGCTAAATTATGGCATGACTAACTCGACTCAAGGATCTCAATGATACTGTAGACTCATGAACACATTCTCCTCATTCTCATACTCACTTACTCGAGTCTTGAAACAATTTATAAGTTATTGTAGAAAACTCCTTGAAAAGACTCAAATGGACTTTCTCAAACTTTCTCTTACTTTTCCTTGAATTTGAATTATGAATTCAAGAGTTATGATTCATGATATATAGGATTTATTGACGATTAATGAAGGTTTAATTAGTAGGGATTAAGAAGAGAATGAAAGCTCGACTCAAATAAACAAGTAGGAACGAGAATAGAGAAGGAAAATGGCTCATTTACTAGGGTCTGATTGGGTGCACTGCTGGCGCCGCCCCAACCCCCATTTACTGGGGGTTTGATTGGGCGCACTGCTGGCGCGCCAACCCAGAATCTTTTGAATTTTTCTTCTTTAATTTTTGGCCTTAATTCACTTAGAATCGATTGATTTCTTCTAAACTCTCTTAGAATCGTATACCCAACATAAGTACATAAAAATCTACTAAAACCAACCCTCAAACCCCTAAAATTCATTCCAAGAACTTCTCAAACCCATCCTAATTCAAGAACAAAGCAACACTTCAAGAACTCTTATCAAAAAGTAAATTTCTCAATATTTATGGATATATTTGCAAAAGAAACTCATGATTGGTGTGTGGGTGAACGAACTCAACACTATGAAAACTTACATACCTCTTAGGATTGAATCCTTGGCGAAAACCACTTGAAGATTGCAAGAATCTTGATCGTTCTTCCTTTTCTCCTCTTTTCCTCTTCTTGAACTCCTCTCTAAACCGTAAGCGTGTTTAGGAATAACTAAAACTGATTCCAATCACTTTAGACCCCTAAAAGGTTAACAAAAGTGAGCCAGGCTAGTGCGGTAAGGAAACGACCAAAATACCCCTCATTAATTCAGGTAACTTTCCTTAACTGGACAGGCTAAACTCAAACAGGCATATATCCCTCATCCGAAGTCGGATTTTAGCAAACTCAGAGGCATTGGAAAGAGGACTCAGAGATCTTTCATTTGATATCTTATGGGTCTCTTATCTCATCTTGTAGTTGACACAAAACTTAGAAGAACTTATGAATGACTTGAATTAATTTTCTTTAGTTCTTTTTGGAACTTAAGGTGCTACATCTAGAGACCCTAAAACTTAAGAAAATTTTAAATTCCTCGGTAAAATGTCACTCACAACGAAGAATGGTTCGAGTCTTATCTCAAAATTTTTCCAGGGTGTTACACCAAGTCATCTTCATTGACACTATTATCTTTCTATCTCAAAGTATCTATGCATAAAATCTCCTTTCTGTCTCATCTAAATGCCAATTTAAACAACCTAATACCTTAGTCTATTCTTTCTTTCAAGAATAGGAAAAATAGATCCGACCCATAAGCTCTATTTTCTAGCAAGTTACATATATCAAACCTAAATTACTAGTATCATACTAATTACTCACTCCAATCAATCTCTTTCGAGCATCAACCGTAGATTGGAAGTAGGAATTAAGTTTGCAACCTTAACCCATAATTTAACCCTATGCTAATGAGACCATATTCATGCACGAACAACAACAAAATAGAGCATAGCACAACACCCATTACATTAAATTAATACCCAACCCCATATTTGCACCCCTAGATCTTGGGGTCTTTGCCACCCATCACAAAAAGTAAAGAGATTACATCTTCTATGAAAGCAACCATGAGTAACTTGTAATCAAGCAATTATAGGCAAACCCACTTTGGATTCAACTTCAATTTATCAATTTCAAGCACAAAGTTGTAAAACCCCAAAAGCTAGAAAAGTGTTCTTTAAAGGTAAAAATATTTGTCTCTCAATTCTTCACACAAATTGATATTTTCTATTCTATATCCTTAGATCGATTGTCTCAATTTCTCTCTCCTTTGGGTTATATATAATTTTCCAAAATTTGGCTGAAAATTCCATTGCGTGGCACAATCGATGACATTAGTCGGGCTCATCAAACACATTTGGTGCGTCACCTTTTACTCCTCAGCTCACCTTTTGATGCTCTAGGCTTCAGGTGTTTTGAACCTCAGTTGGCGAGCTCGATTGAGTCAGCCTGTCATGTTCGGTGAATCATCGATTAGCGCCTTGGTTCGCCTTTCAAGCATTCAATCTTTTTTTTCTATATTTTCATTTTGGGTGATGTTCATCTAGACCGCCTTTCTCATTTGGTGCATCGCTTTTTCCACTGGAGTCCGCCGACCTGATTTGGTAGACACACATGTTATGCACTATTATTTTAGGCGAGGTCATGCTTAATTGGTGATCCACCCTTCTTGTTAGGTGATCTACAATGTATGGTTTGAACTTATTTTTGCATTTTTGGCCATTCTTTAAAAAATCAATTCTTGCCTTGTCTAATTTCCTTCATAAATGCAAATCAATGAGAGCTAACATGCAAGTGACAAAACAAGAATACTCTCAATAACATGTTACCCTCAATCACGATCATAAGGCTTCAAATGATGACTAGCTAGTATAAACACAAGCTCAAGCTTACTTTAGCTTCTTGCCTAATGCAAGAATATTGTTTAACAAATGCATTATAGTACCCTCACATCAAGAACGATTCCATGCTCTCACAAAGAAAATCAACAAAGGTATAAGGAATCAACGCAACTCTCACTCTCTCAAAAGAGAAACACATACAAGCTTTGTCCCATAGGTTAGCCCATATTTTTCAATCATCACATTGCCCAGTTCATACAGGATCTCAAGGGTCTTTTAGGGTTGTAACGGCAGGGCTGAGGGTTAAGGTATGGTCAATTTGGATTGGTGACTTTTCCTTTTCAAAGCATTGTTGCAATCATCATCACCTCTTTTCAAGTTCTTTTCCTTCCTTTTCATTTGAGAACTCAAACTTTGAGTCTTTGCTCACTTTATTTGGAATCCCCTTTATTACATTCACTTCTCTCTTTTCATTTTCCCTTTTTAACAACAGCTTCACCATAGTGACTCTGTTTTATATAATGAGGGATTCCTTCTTTTTGTAACAATTTCAAAGCTGAGTCTCATTTCATCTTTCTTTACCATTTACTTGACTTTTACTCTTCCTTTCTTTCCACACTCCCAACTTAAACTTTTGGCCAAAGTTGGATATTCAAACATCACAATTCTTCAAAAAGGAGTTTTGGTGAGAAGGTAGACATAATTTGGTTCAAGAGGCTTTCTTTTGATTGTCAACAAATAGGTTAGGCTCAAATGGTGACAAAATGGATTCACACCCTCACAATGTAGTTACAAAGGATTATGGACAATTTTGTTCCCTCTTTAAATTGGTTCCCAAGATCATGCCTTGCATTAATCAATATTCAAGCAATTGGACTTATAAGGCAAATTCTAAGACTTCACATGCATGCTTTCAAGTAAGACCTCACCACACATGGCACTTCGAGATAAACTAATTTAGCACATTCTGAAAAGATCGAAAGCGTACGTGCGATGTTCATTGCAAGGCTCACATCAAGACACAACTAGTCAACAAATATTCAAGGAGATTGCTCAAAATTGCAACCACATCGATTTCATTCTCGCAACACCAACACTATACACCATGATCATCATGAGTACTATTCAAGACATCGATATTGAACACAATAGATCCTCAAATTTTTATCAATTAAAACTTCAAGCATTTCACGATTCAAAATTCATTGGGTCGCAAGATCAAGAGAGAACGAAATAGAAATAAAGAGACAAATTTTAACCCTAAAGAGTACTCGAATATAAAAAAAAAAAGTAAAACTACAAATATTCAAAACTTAAAATAACAAAATACAATCAAAAGGGGAATATTAGTGCAAAGACCTTCACCCCACCAATAGTAACATGCAATGTCCTCAATGCAAATAAACAAAAGTATGGGGAGGCTGAGATAAAGGGTCCCCCTAATAGGCTATGCATGTGGAGCACTCTCGTCTGGAGTCTCAAATGGGAAAACCTCAAGAGGGTCATCAATACTTGGTAACAAGATCACTAGAGGAAGTAGGGAAGGCTCAATTGGGGCATCAGTGTCCATTTCAGCAATGGGAGGTATGGTGGGGTCTGGAGTGACACCACTAGAACCAACCTCGAAAGTCTCATGAAGAGATCTCTCGAGGGCTGCCTGAAAAATGACCTCCTCGGTCTGCTGTAGCTCGGTCAACGTCTCCACCATCCCATGCTCTTTGTCTCGTAACTCCTCCTCATCAGTCTCCTCGGCCAACTCCTTCTTGGACCTCTCACTGTCATCATCATCCACAATAGCAACACACAATAATCTCAGGTTTCTCACTTGGCACAATATTCGGCATCTCAAGCACGGAAGTGGGTGCATCCAGTAGGGGAACCTCTCCCCAAAGCATTGATATATCCATCGACTACAACTGGACCACATCACTCATATGACAGAAAGCTCATCTCTCATGGTGTTTAGTGCACCAGATTTACCCTTAGCCTCCTCCCGGGCCTCTAATCTGGCTATGACATCATGCAATCACACATTGTGACTCTCAACTGCTCCCTCGCACTTAACCACCTTCACTAGCAATATAGCTAATGCCTTATGAATTAGCTTGGGCATATCCGCCTCAACTCGGGCGACTTTAAGTTCTGTTGATCGGGAAAGGATTCCCATATGGTATATCATAGTTTGGGTCAAGGAGGGGGACCAAAAATAGGAGAAGGGGGAGGTCTCACAACAACAACAATAAATACAAGAGTAGAAATAGAAGGGCCATCAGTAGATAAAGGTGTAGAAATACATGCTTGCCCCATAAAACGAGCATGTGTGCTAGCCAAAAGAGTAGCAGGATCAACCATTTGCGTCAAATCTGGTGGTGGGGGATTTCTCCGAGCCATATCATCAATCAAACACTCAACCTCAATCCATCCGACATCACTAAATGAAGCTGGTGTAATCCTCACATTTGTAGATGTCCAGAAAGGGACTCCTACCTTCTCACATAGCTAAGTGATCAATAATGTAAATGAGAGAGAGGCTTGCTCTTGCCTAGCATGTTGTAGTATCTCATCCACAATAATTGCACCTACATTAAATTTTTCTATCTTAATAATGGAGCCCACCAGTACTGCCTTTGGATTCTGGAGTATTGATTCATTTTGGGACGACATAATGTTACTACTAATAAACCCGAACCAGTATCGTGCCACAATGTTCAGGTCCTTCTTCTCTATCTTCGCGCCTTCTGCCATCCAAGAGGGAGAAGACTCATCGTATATCAGAGGGGCCAACCATCCCTTTAAAGCATCTAGATTCTTGGTCATCCGGGTCTTGTAGTCATAAGCATTATTATATTGGGTGCATAATAATGTGTTAATCTTATTAGCATGGTAGTGAACCATCTTTCCCCTCACTTCCACTTCCTCTATCATCTTCCAGACGGTGCCCTTTCTCTTCTTTCGCAACGCCTTAGCATAGGCGTCATAAAACTCTCTCACCCACTTCGGCACATAAGGTTTTCTGGCTTTAGTGAACTGTTCTAACTTATGAAATTTGATCGCGACCTAGATTGCTGGGTAGTCACTCATGACTCCATCAGTTGAGAGTCGACACTCTTCCAATATAGTATGTTCTCCTTCTGCCTTGAGCCTATTGAAAGCTCTTGGAGCTGTTATTGGGAGAACACAGGAGGCATGATTAGGATCTTGTGGAGGCGAAACCAAATTAGAGCAAATATTTACATGCTTAGTGGCAATGTGTTTCCTGACTTTCTTACCTCCACTGGTAGGGGCTTGAGGGTTGGTCCGTTGGGCACGAACGATCTCCAATGGCTCATTAATCGAGATGCCCTTTCACTTATTTAGAGGAGGATGAAGAGGAAAAGGAGAAGACTCTCTGTCCGACTCAGTATCAGATGAAACCACTTGGTTGGCCTTGGTTCGTGCCATTTCGTACAAAGTGCACATTCGAACAAAGGAGATGTGAAGGTTATTTGAAATCAAACACACATTGAATCACATTTCAAAAACATTCCTAAGGCTTACCTAACAGGAAGACGGATTGCCAAATCAGGACCAACGAGCTCCTGTGAGCTCAGCGAATTAGATAGTGGAAATTCTTTTAGGGTTTAGGCACAAAAGGCGAAGTCAATGCCAACTCGATGATTCACAGAGTCAATTTCGGTGGGATAAGACAAGTCCACTGAAGATGACAGTGTAAAATGGAAAAAACACACGCATCAAGGGCGATATCCTCTCCCACTCGATGATTCGCCAAATGGGTTTGGCGGACTAAGACAAGCCCATCGAATGTGATAGTACCGAAGTCATATATATGCTAAAGAAGGAAAACTGCGCTTACTCGGCGATTCGCCTAACCTCCTTGCTAAGATAAGCCCGCTCAATACGAAATATTCATCCCAATGCCTCATTTTCACAGCTAATCCAACATACACAACAAATGCGAGTTTTCCCCCATCATTACAATCCACATATATGCTTGTCTATCGATGGGTACTCAAATTTCCCCTGGATATTGCTAAGTATTGCACTAATTGACAATTTTTCCTTAAGAAAGTAGTCACCCTGTCTATCATTGGGCAAAACTATGCAATTGGGTCTACACTGGCTAATCAGATTTCACCCATAACAGATATATCAACCAACAAAACAAGATTCACAATTAGACAAACATACACAATCATATAACTCATAAGAAGAGTTCAAATCACATACTACGATGCTACCCATCGAAATTAAGCACACAATAACAATTTAATGGATAAAGCCCACACACCATATGCAATTTAAACTCAAAAATCTCAACAAAGATTTCAAAACCAACCTTAAAAGTAGCAAGAGTTGAGAAAAATGAGGGATCAGAGTTGGGTAGACAAGAAAACCAAGTAATTGCACTCCTCTGACTTTGAAAACACTTGACAAAGACTCACGATCACTAAAAGTAGTAAAAGTAAGAGAACATATTCTAAAAGGCTTTAAAATATCAATGGTTTTGATTTTTTTGAATTTGAAAAGACCATTGGTCTTTTTATACCAGGCCTATTCGATGATCTCGACTAATGTATTGAACGTGTTCAGAGAATTGCCATTTGAAGCTTAAGCTCACCGAACATGCCTGAACAAACACCAAATTTGAAGGCTAATTCGGCGAACCTGATAAAGTCCACTTAGATGGATTTCCTCCTGGAGTTCTAATAGACAATTTTGACAGTACACTTTTCCGTCTTTTCAAGATCAAAAGACAGACAAGAATGAGTCCACACAATGATTTGGTGTATTGCTGTTTGGGTTTTGGCTTCGTCTATGCTTTCCTTTTCAATCTTTCGATATCTTCTCAACCTTTACTCACAATGCACATTATTCGAAAGCAATAAAAACAAAAGTAGAGACTTGGGTTGCCTCCCAAGAAGAACCTTATTTAACATCTTGGCACGACATAGTTCTCAAACGCAATAATCATTCTTGGGATTTAGGATGGTATCACTAGGTAATGTCCCCTTTTCCCTTGGATTTAAATGAGTGACAATTTGGCGTAGTTGAGTCTCCAACTACTTGATAGAAATTGATTGGGAAGACACTGTGTGAGATAAAGTAGATAAATCATTTTTCAATTCGTTCAACACTTTATCGAACCCTTCAACCTTGTTATAGATCCTTGCAAGCATGTCTTCAGTTCGACTCCCTTCTGGCCCAACCGATTCTTTAGGGCGTGGACAATCATGAGAAAGCACATGCCTATCTCTTTCCATCTCCATATCTCTCCAATTTCCATCCCTCCAGTCTTACTAACCACCATCTTTATCTTTGTTCCAACCTTGGTTCCTACCTTGTCGTTGATAATTGTTGTGAGAATCCTCCATTTGATTTTCCAAGTATTGAACTTCCTCATTATATAATGCGTCAAATTTGGCATTATTCAGGCACTGCCACTGTTGGTTCCAGCCATATTTACCGACTTGAGTCCACCTCGCATGACAAGTTTAGATAACAAATCTAGTTGGGTCATTATTTTGACCATGTTTTAATCTCTTTAATGGTCCTTCTTGACTTGTTGTTTCCTTAAGCTCACTTGTATAGTGAGCTTCTGGTCCTCTATAGTGTGCCATGATCAGTTAACCTTAGTGATATACTCAAGCAACAAGGCAGCTACATCATACGATTGTCTCCTTAATCCACCTTTGACTAACTGATCAACCACACCTCTATTGATTGAATCAAGGTTGCAATAGATGTATTGCAGCAACAACTAGTCTAGAACGCCATGTGATAGCACTCAAATCACATAATTTTTCCCTTAAGATCTCGAGTTCTTGTTCCATGTGAGTCATTTTCTCTTCATTTTGAATGTTTGCTACATTTTGAGAACCTTCGGGGTTCTCAATAGGTATCATTATGTTTGTGGTGGTGTTGAACTCGTCTATATCAGTCATCTTTCCTTTTGATCGCAGGTTGTATCGTGATTAAGCCAGTTTGCAAGTCGACACAAATAAATGTACTTTTGGGGATAAATGATTAAAAAGAAAACAAAGAAAAAGGGAAACTATGCTTGTTTGGGAGATATTAAATGATGTAACAAATATGTAAGTGTAACACATATATACACCAATTTAGCGACATTCAAATGCATCCTAATATAAAACCCTTTTTTGCCTGAGGTAGGCCTATGTTGCAATTAGTTTGATAATAAATGATCCATTTAACACATTTTAGATTTGGATCAAACATAAATTCTTTGATTAAGGCAGTCTAGCTATTACAATGAGGTAGGCGATCATAGTTCTAAGAAATGAAAGTACAGGGGTGGCCACTAGGCATATAAGAGGGATAGGCCACACAAAACTTTGAGGAGCTTATGAAAGAGTTCAAAGAAGAAAGACGATCTACAGCCAGGTTGGAGCATCGTCATCGTCATCATCCACATCATAATATGGCCGTGGGTGGTACTTTGGAGATTCGTCGATCTGCTATTCCCAGTGGTTTGAATCTTCCCTTTCATCAAACCCTATGGAACCATACTCGGAGTGAGTGTCTTCTGCTATTGGAATATGTTCATTCTCCATATGCATCACTCCTCTATCTCTAGGTTCATACAAGGTAGGGTCATGTTCTAAATATTCTTCTGGATTCTCTTTCATCTCCTCAGTTGGTTCTCTAAGATCCTCTTTTGGGTCTTCCTCCATCTCTTCCTTTGGTTCATCATCAATTGCTTGTATGAGATGGTCGACAGACCGTGGGGTCACCTGATAATACATGGTTGTGGTGATGGGAATGAGGTTCAATAGTTCTATGCCAATTTGATTTGATCTTTGGGTGTCAGTGAATCCCAAAATTACGCCATAGCTAATTCTTGTGAGAATTCCTCCCATCATAAACCAAGTATAATATTTAGGGGTGCACCACGACACAACCCCCATGCGTGAGTCAAGAATACCATACCATCCTTGTACCACAATAACGATCCTTTCGATCGGGATTTTTCCCTCATAATCGACCTCTACTAGTGCTATATTTGACCATAGAGGAACACCTTGGGTAATCCCAAACTGCCGGAGGACTCTTAGAGGTGTGTAAGCCTGGAAGCCTTCCACCCAATCAACTCAATAAAATAGACGTGGTTGGTTCTTAACAAAGCTCAGCCATGGACCCATGGTAGTCGCCACTGAATACAGTCCCTGTGAGGTGGGTCAGGAAAAGGCGCCAACCTTCTTCATTATTTGGGGCATCCCACATGCTCAACCTCATCGCGTGGCTTTTGATTTTGTTGTGTAAGTCTGCTTCAGTGCCATTTTCTGCTTGTCTTGGATAGAAGTGTTCCAACACCCAAATCTGTAGCAACAGGTTACTGCCGCTAAAGTGATCATATCCTCTAGAGCAGAGGGATAGTGATCGAAATATTTTGCCAAGATCATGGGTACGATGATCACTCTAACAGGTAGTCTAAATATGTAAATGACTATAGGTAGTAGGTTGATGTCGACACAACCTCTTTTCTTTGGGAAGATCATAATAAGCAAAAAGGCTACCACGAAATCAATAGCCTTATGCCTCTCACAATAAACTCTGGAGATGAAGAATTCTTGCTGGAACCTATCATAGATCTCTCGACGACAGAACCTTTTAAAGAGATAATCCGAGTTGACCTATCCTTCATCAACTCTTCACAAACCTGGGCCTACTCTCAACCCCAAAGACTGGAGAAAACCAATTCATGATGTAGTGCGCGGGGTCAAGGGTGCTCTGCCAGCCAATGATAAATCATCAATTTGACTTATCTTTTCCATGATTTCAAAATCTGTGAACTGGAAATTCACTGTTGCTGGTTGCCAGAATTCAATCATTAGAGTAATGAGCGACTTATTTGCCTCCACATTTAGTAGATCAATTAACGACCCTAGGTGTGGCATAATAATTTTCGTATGCCACTCGAATGTTCCTCACTAATCTTAAATTCGGGGGGACCTCAATCATCATCCTAATATTATGGAAGTTTTGGTTGATTTGCATCTAAAAGATAGGTAAAAGGTATGATGAGTTTATTTGCTCGAAATCCGTTAAGTGTTTTAGGTTGGATCATTCATATAAATTTTACACAAAATGTATGTTGTCGAGTTTTAAAGAAGAAACTCATTGACATGTGGATAGTTTCCTAAACGCAATGAAAATACCTTATACTGTCTTGCCTAAGGCTATGCAACATGACCTATTTCTAGAGTAGGATTTTTTCCTAGATGATTGAGAGTGAGACTGATTAATTGCGAGAAGGCGCATTATTTTAATTGAACTAACTCTGAAACTAAGGAATCCAAAGAAAGTTTCGGAGGAGTGCAGAACACCCCTTGCATGTTTAGTGTGTGTTTATGTACGACCAAAGATTTGATAGAAATTAACAAATAGTGTTTCAAAAAGTAAATAAGGAGCACAAGTTTGGGTTTGACATACAACATTTCAATCAGAGTAATATATCATTTATGTAAAGCAAACTAATAAGCGAAAAATAAACAAGCACTCACAAATCTCACTCCTAAATTAAGTTTTCTAAGGTTAAAACTTAAGTAAGAGCCCCAGCCGAGTCGCCAAGCTGTCACACCCTCTTTTGAGCTGGCCGAAACTATTCACAATATAATATGACTGCCACTTTGATTGTTGAAAATTGTTTTAAAGTCGCCACCTAATTTTAAGGAAAGATATTAGGAAAACTATTTTTATATGTAAATATAAATTATGTTTTAATTGGTTAAGAGAAATATATTAAGCATCCCTCAGAGCCTACCCAAAGATAGTCCTTAAACTCAATTTAGAAAAAATAATTGGGAAAATTTATTCATTTATTTGCTTTGAAATCAATTATAAGTAAATTTTGTTAGTTTAAGAAAAAAAGAGTAAAATACAAGGTATCACATATATACATCTATAAAATAAATTTAACAGTAGTACATTTATCATATAGTAAAATAAATGAATAAATGTGCTTAAAAGGTATGCCAATTTTATATATATGTTAAAAATATAGATGTATCTTATATAAACTTATCCTAGATATATAAATGTTGAGTTTAAAGGATATGAAAATTTATCATTTTATTTATATAGAATTAAGACGTAAAGAAAAATAAAATAAAATAAGATAATAGTCGGGTGTAAATATATTGTAGTATGTGTGATATATAATTGGAAATGAAAATAGATAATATGGAGTTTTCTAAAAATAAAAAAATAAATGAATGAATTAAATAATAATGGTACTAAATATTATAATATTATATAAACTTTGTGATCTTAGCTAGATTTATTATAAAGTATAGTATCTACATGGAAGTTGTTTAAAACATATGAACATTTATTATTTTATTTACATGTAGGGAAGTATTGACCATAGATTATATGTAGTAAAATAATATGTATATGAAAAGTGTAGGGATTCATAAATTACATAAAAATAAATAAATATCACTTGTAACAAAATAATTTGTCATGCATAGAGAAAACTAAATATAAAAAATATAGAATTTGTACCTTTATGTGCATGACATATATATGTATGTACCTTGTATTTTAAACTTGTTGGCATATCTAAAATCTTGAAATAACATTTTAATAGAGATTAAAATATTTTAGCAATATTTGATTTGAAAAATAACAGTAAGAATGATAGTAATTATAATATTTTTTATAAAGAGGTGATGTAAAGAATATAAAATAGGCTAACTTTGGGACATATTCTATAGTTACATTAATTTTGTTAATAAGATAATAAGACCACCCCTACTTATTTTCTTGAAAAAAATATATTTCCAAAGGTTATTGTTGTAGCCTATAAACTAGTTTCAAATTCATTTAGAATTCTAAACCATAAATTTTTTTTTTCTTCAACTTAGAAGGGCTAAGTGAATATTATTATAACCTTTAAACTAGTTTTGAATTCATTCAGGAGATAAGTTTTCCTATCTCTTAAGATAAAAAACCGTATGTAACTTTCAAGACTAAAAGAAGTAACAATTTTAGCGAAACTTATAACATCCATTTTTGGCTTTTAAAATGATGTTTCTTCTTCCTCTTGAAAGTAGTAATTGAAATCAACTTTTTGGACCCAAATTATTGTAGTTTCAATCTCTCAAAGTATAGCGTTTTAGTTTCAAAATATGCACTTTTAGGTCCTAAAAGAAATAGGTTTTAAACAAAGAAAATTGCACATTTTTACACTTGGAAAATCTGCAGAGTGAAGCTATTAAAAAATTGTAGTTTTTATCCTTTAAAATCTGCATTTTCAAGCTTAAATTTTGCACTTCAGAGCCCACAAAAGGGCTGTGTTTTGAGCCTCAAAACCTACAGTTTTTACACTCAAATTCTGCCCTTTAAAAAGCTATAAAGATGATGCCTTTTAACTTTAAAAAATCAAAACAACAAAAAAATTACCTTTCTTTCAACTTGAACCACTGCACTTTTGAATTAAAGAAAACACACTTCTAAACTACCAACCTTCTATTGAAAGAAAAAAAAAGTTATCCCAAGTTCAACTTCTTAGGAAAGGTATACTTTCGTGATAGAAAAATTATGTCAAGTAACAAATAAGACTTTATCGTTCTAAGCAAAATAAATACTAAACCCAATGTATAAAGGGGTGGGGAGATGAACGACTACATCTTACCATCATTCTTAATTGGTTTGCCCAAAACCAAACAAAACCAAGAGCAGACACAAATAGAGGAGAAAATACTAATGTGTGAAATGTTAGTCGAAAGATAACAAAACATGTATGTATATAAAGAATATGAAACTTTAAACTGAGAAGGAAGCGTTGGCACTATTGATGCGACGAGGGCTGCAAGATACGAGCAAATAATGTAGGTTATTTCTCTGATTTGGACATAGATGAAGTTATATCACAACTCCAAATAAGCTCCCAAGTGTACATGTACAAACAATAAGACAAAAATAATAATAATTAGAAAATGAGCTTCAAACTTATTAAAAGAATATCAAAATGAATTTCACATAGTCATCTGTTAACACAAATTTGAATCAACTTACACCAACAAACACATTAATAGACATGATTTTTACAAATCAATATCTTTCTAATTAAAACTCGTGTAAGTTATATATGGAGTATATGGCTTAGGAAGGTGTTTTCCACACTATGAAGTTAGCTTGTGTATGTCTGCAATTGTCCATTGAAGCATAGGAATATATATTTATACTTTGAGTCTAACAAAGAAGCAGACATTATTAACACATATGGTTTCTAAAGAAAACACAACTAATATTTATACCTAGTTTCTAAGGAATAAAGAAAGGATACTATAAATACTTCTGCCGACTATTAAGTAGAGCTAAAATAGACTTAGTCTATCAAATTCGTAATAAGATAAGATAACAGCAAAGTAAATGGTGCACTTTTAACCCAAAATTTCAGCTATGTACAAACTGAAATCTGCAAAATCACATCTATGAATTGTGTCATGTTCTAGCCTATATCCAGATACTTAAACAGTCCGTAACTTGCATAACTTAGACATGCTCATCATTAATGTCTAAGAAAAGCGTCGTGAAAAGTCTCGCTGGACAACGAACAAAGACAATACTAACTGAAAAAATACACCAAATAGGCAGAGAAAAGCTATTGGTAATGAGCTATTTCACATGTTCTGAGTAAAATTAAAATTCTTTTCTTCATTACTAACTTTAAAATCAAAAGTCCAAAACAAATAGGGGGCAAAAAGTCGAGCAGTTGCGTAGTCATTTGGAAGCTAATTCATATTAAGACCAATTTAGAGCAGAACGGTAACAAAAGTAACATGCTACCATTTTAAAACTAAAAATAGGGGAAATGTTTACCGTTCCCAAAACTTGGTTAATACAAGTAGAAAGCTTTTAACCTGCAAATATTCATCAAACCATGTCAAATATGTTTAACATACATATATCTGGGCAACGAACACATTCCAAACTATTTAACTTAAATATTTTTAGCTAAACGGTGAACGCAACCAACTAAAGCTAATAAAATATAACTTAGACGAGGCATGTTCATGTCATAACTATATTGTATATTATCTGGCAGCAAACGACAAATAGTACCCACAATTCCTGGAAAATAACACGACCAAACTAAACTTGGACAGCCTCTAATAAGAAAAGGGAAGACCAAATGAATAGAAATGAAAGAATCATTCATGCTCCAAAACGATCATAACAAATTAAACTCTACTAATCTAGGCATGAAATGTTGATCAATACTCGAAAAGAAGCACCCAAATAATGGGACAAATCCTATGAGATTAGTCTAACATAATGAGGTTCTATAACAATGAATCAAAAATGAAAGAGAAGACAACCACTGCTACGAAGGAATAGTGGAAAAAAGAATTGTACCGCTAATGCATTCAAAATAATGAACATTAAACTATTTTGAATAAACACGAAATAGTGATTCAGATAGTTTTCAGAATAAGATAAGTCATAACGAAAACAAGATACTGATTCAAATTAACAGTTCACTGTTTCACATACAACAACTCATATTATTTTGATTCGAAACAAACAAGATAAAGGCAAAAGAGTAACGAAAATGTACCTCTTTTAGAGAAGCAAACAAGAGCTTTGACGTCAAGAGATTTCGACGCCAAACTTCCTCGAACTCGAATTCAAAATAGAAAATAGAAGGACAACAAGAGAAGAGAACTTTCGAACTCTAAAAGAAGATTTGAAATGTCTTGTGTTTTGCTCTTCTTTTTGTCTTTGCTCGATTGTTGAGTTCTAGATCTTTTTGATTGTTTTTTGGGTCGTCGTTTGTTCATTGCTGGCTGCTTGAAAGAGAGCCAAAGTTCACTTTTTATAGCCGATTTGGGGCCTCTACTACATTAAAAAATGATGGAACCTCACACCCATCAGATTAAGGGGATAACGAGCCCAAATCCGATGGTTCTTCACGTCTTTCACCTTTTCAAGCGTAGCAGTGGCGGTGGTGAGGCTTTTGAGGTCTATTTTGGTTCATAAAAGATGATGGAAGGTATGTAAAGTTTGATAGGAGGAGGTCGTAATTTATGGAAGGTAGGGAGATATGTTGAAAACCGTTGGAAATTGACATTTTTCGGCGGTCCTGTTATGATCTCGATTGAGATCTGGAAATTCAAATTGAAAAGAAAATAATCGAACACAATAGTTTTCGAGATTTTTTGATTTATAGCTGGAAAATTAAAGACAAGAATATCTAATACATGGAAATTAAAACAACATACAATGGAAACAAACTAAAGAACTCGCCATAGCCATAAGGACCTGCAGATTTAGATGAGAAAATAATTTAGAAAGAGATTGAAAAGAGGAGAAGAGAATTTTAGAGAGAAGAAGCAGTGAAGAAGAATTGTACCAAAATTATATTATGCCTTCTCTCTCTCCTCTGATGGGTACTTGTAACCACCTAGCCACATGGCTTGATCGCGACCCTTGTCCTTCATTTAATTAGAATTAATCCTAGCCCTTCGCTTCTTATTTCATTGGCTTATACAGAAACATACCCTGCTGCTTCAAATGATCCTTGTCCTCAAGGATCCACATCAAAATTAGGAAACTTAGCACGCAAAAAATGATAGTCTTCCCAAGTAGCATCTTTTGGGGGGGGGGGGGGGGAGGGGGATAGGTTAGACCATTGCACAAACACTTGAACAACAGCCACATTCTTCTTCTTCACCATTTTTCTTCGCAGAATAGTCACTGGTTGGACCAAAAACTATCCATTAGAGCCGGTAGATGGTAATGAAGATCGCACCACCACTCGATCACCCGCCTTCTACTTAAGAACAGAGACATGGAACACAGGGTTGATTAGTTAACGTTTCAAACACACCTCATCCAATTTTAGGTGAAAATGATCATTAATCAGTATAAAACCCAACAAAGAGTTGGGGTCGAACCCACAGGGATCGGTACGTGTCTAAAATTCAGTTATGAAGTACAAACATGATCCAATCAGTTATAGTAATAAAAATTATCGAAAAAATACAAATAAATCTAAATGAGTGACAACGAATGTCAGATGGGGGGTTTGGATTTGCAATGAACAGTTGAAACAACAACGAAAACAGGGGATAAATAACAACATAGAGAGAAATTCTCGGGATATGATCGATTATAGGCAGATTTCACTATATGGGCAATTGAGATTACTAATAAATCGCTAAATTTCAGTAGGTAGGCTAGGCTATGAGTGAAATAGCTTTCTCTCGAACAATCGATTCAAGTGATTTCTTTCAAACATCAACATGCTTAACAACTAAGAACAACTCACACCTTAATTCATCTACTCTCTCGAGCTAGATAGGTAGAATCGAGAATAGGATTCACTCTTTCGAGCTAAACCCATATCAAACTGATAACTACAATCATCAATTGAAAATTTTGGTTCAAAAACCTCTTTTTCAAGTAAGCCCAGAATTTTAAGTTCGAATTGCATTTGCAACTACAATTCTTAGATTAAAACACATCTATCAATTAAACCCACTTATATTATAGCATTTAAATAAGTAATAATCAATACCCATAAGCTAATTTAGCCCATAATCACATGATCACACTCAAGAATTGGGGTTTTAGCTAAACATCATAAAAAGGTAAAAACAAGTACCAACTCGATTAGCCATCAGCTGGGTAATAGTCTCCAACCCTTTACAATACTCCAAAATAGTTAAGTTCAATAACCCAAGTCCAAATCCTCAAAAGTCTACAATAAAAACTAAAAGTTGGAGAAAACTCTAATTCTAGAATGGGAACTGTATTATCTGGGAGAGAACTCCTCAAAATTCTATTTAAAATCCAATCTATAGTTTCCCAAAATTTAGTTTGAAAGTCCACTCGGCGGATTTCGTCGCGCCTCACCAAGTGGATTGACGATCCGCCGATTGTCCTCTTTCATCGCCACTTTGCATTAGCCTTCAGCATCTCAGGTCTTGTAACTTTGGGTGATCCGATTTGTTGTTGCAGAAACTGATCGGCGATCCGCCGACTGGCCATTTCTATCGCCAACTTGGTTCTTCCCTAGGGCTGGCGTGCTGGAACCTTGGGCGAGCTAAACCGCCACTCAGCAGTGCACCGAGTGGTCTTGGCGATCGCCAGGATTGCATTTTCTTCACTTCTTAAGCTCTTTAGTTCCTTTTTGTCCGGTCATGCCTTGCCTTGCTCCTTAGCGTTCATAGCTGCAAATCAACACTTTAACATAAGTTTAGAGCATAAAATAGGCATTTGAGGACACTTACACTATCAATACAAGCCCCATAATGAGTCCAAATCTCAGACTCATCAAGGGTGCACTCTAGATTCACAAGGTAAAGCTAACCAATAGGCCACAACACCTTTTCTGGCAATGATCAAATATGGTCCTAAATACTTAGAGCTGAGCTTAAGATTCTTCCACAACGCTAGAGATGATTGTCTGTAGGGTTGCAGCTTCAAATACACTTGATCTCCAACTGCAAACTCTCTGTCAGTCCTCTTGTTATCAGCAAAATACTTCATTCTGGCATGTGCTATATTTAAGTTGTCTTTAAGTAGCTGTAGGAATTGTTGTCTTTGCATGACAACATCTTCAGAAGGTTGTACAATGTTCTCTAAAAGGGGTCCAATAGAGATTTGACGTGGAGAATATCCATACAAGGATTTAAATGGTGTGCATTGCAATCCCGTGTGAAAGTTAGTATTATACCACCACTTTGCAGCTGATAAACATTGTCTCCATTGAGTAGGTGATTAGAGACCATACATCTTAGGTAATTCTCTAGGCATTTATTCACTCTCTCAGTTTGTCCATCACTCTGTGGATGGTATGCAGAGCTGTAGTGTAATTGAGTACCCAACAACTTGAATAAAGCCTGCCAAAAGTTACTCACAAACACCTTATCTCTATCAGTAACAATGGATTCAGGGGTACCATGTAAGCTGTTGACTCTTTTCCAGAATATATTTGCCACTGTAGCAGTAGTGTAGGGATGAGATAGGGCAATGAAATGAGTATACTTGGTCAATCGATCCATTACTACGAATATGACATCCTTACTTCTGGACTTGGGAAGACCTTCTATAAAATCCTTACTTATATGACTCCATGCCTGGTTGGGAATCAATAATGGTTGCAATAAGCCCAGGTAGGCTGAGTTATCATCTTTGTTTCAGTGGCACACATCACAACTAGAGACATAGTCATTCACGATAAGTTTCATGTTTGGCTAGTAGAAGTGTTGAGTCAGCCTTTTCAAGGTTCCGAGTTGTCCAGAATGTCTCCCAAGTGAAGTGTCATCGAAGGTAGAGATAATTTGTAGTCTGAGTATCCCATGTGACCCCACATATACCTTGTTGTAACACCCTGGAAACTAGTAGGCAAAACTAGAGCTAAGTGTAAAGGTTAGAACCAAGGAAGAGGGCAAGAGCCAAGGAAGAGGAATAGGGCAGTCCACTCTTCCATGGACACTGCCTCACCTTCCACGACCACCACCACGGCTCGTGATGGGATTGGCAGTGGCTAAGCCAAGGCTACCCAAAACAGCCCCCTCTACACGAGCCACTTCACGGCTCGTGGTGATGAACACAACTCGTGGGAAGGCTCGTGGTGGTACCTTAGATTTTTAGGGGTTAATGGGAAGGTTGCCTAGCTACTGTATCATGACCACGAGAGGCACCACGGTTCGTGGAGCCTCACGTGAAGGGCTTTTCACTAGCCTTAGAGTTTAGGGTCAACTTCAAATGATCATATCTCTTAGCTCAAAAACAAATTAAGTGGGACATTACCTATTCAATTATAGGTCTCTAAGTCCTCTTTCCAACTCTATAGAGTTTGCCCAATTCCGATCTCGGGGTAAAAAGTTATGCCTGAAATAGTGAAGCACTATCAGGCTGAAAATTCTTCATGACCTATTTGACGGGCCATGGTGATGATGATGATCCGTGAAGGCATCCGTCATGCCATTTCAGCAATTTCCAGCAAGGGAACTTCTTGGGTCTTTTCCCAATTGTTTTAACTCAAAGTTATGTCGTTTTGCCCAAGCCTAGAACCCCTATATAAGTCAGTTTAACCCCAAAACTCACCCAATTAAGTCATTTATTCCAAGACCCAAATAAAATCCCCAAAAGCTATCCTCTCAAATATTTCTCTCTCAAGAAAGAAGAAGAAAAAGAAGAGAATCAATCTAGGTCAAGTCAAGTCTCCATTGTTTCAAGCTTGGTAGGCTTTGTATCCAAGGTATGTTAACTTATTCATCCATGGATTCTTCCATACATGGAGCCCCCTAGAATTCCCCAATTTGATGAAGAACTTCCCCAATTCAAGTTAGGGTTTCTTCAATGTTGTGGGTTATGATGGATGTTGATCCAATTGAGTGAATATTGATTGTTTTTGATTGAATTAGTAGTGAGTTATGATATTATGATGAAATTACATATTTTCCATGGTTAACCCTAGTCTAATTGATGAAAGTGAATAATGTGGGTTTATGCCTTGTGAAGGGAAATTGAGTATTCATAGACGATCTTCTAGAATTGATGATTTGTATAGTAATTACTCAAGAGTAGAAACATATAGACATGAATGGAATTAGAACAAGGTATATATGTTGGAGCATGACTAGTAATGATTGAGATTGAGTCTTTATGATGAAATATGGTTAGAATTGCTTAAGAATGAAATTTGTGACTAGAATGTCTTGTGATCTAGATATGTATGGTGATTGTAAGAAATAAAAGCTTTGAGAGTAGGGCTTGTAGTCATGCATGTTGATCACTAGGGCTTTGAGAGTAAAGCTAATATGATGAATGATGTATGTTGAGGCTTGAGAGTATAATGACTTTGAGAGTAGAAGTCTAATGGATATAATTGTGGTGAAAGACCTTTACCTACCTAATCTACCTCATAAATGTTTGAATGTATGAAGTGATAAAATCACATGAGTTAGGTTGATTTTCCATGTCTAGTTCTTGGACCCTAAGTGTGATGATGGGAAGCAAGTTTTGAACCATAAGAAGGTGAAATATGAGATTATGCTTGTAGTAGTTGAACTACTTGAATCATGTTATTATCCATGTCTAATGTAGAAATTCTAGATGTGTTGATTGAATGTGATCCATGGTGTCACGACCCGAGCCTACACCCCGGACGTGACATGGCGTACAAGACTACGAAGAGCCTCATACAAGCCTTATAACATTCATAACATAAGACATATGAAATAGTGCGGAATTTAAAACTTTTCTTTAAATCCATACAATCGAAAGATCATTTAAAATAGGGGAAGTCTACTTGTCTCACATGGCCATCTAATACATTTGAATCAAAACCAGGGTCACGGCCCTTACAATAGATAGTCTAATAATAGTCTAATACAATGAAAGACATGAAACATCAATAAAGCACTTGTCCTTGGATCCATGAGGACATACCACAAGCTTTGGAGGAACTAAATCCAAGCCCCTTGAACTAGAAGGAAACAACTCACTTGCCGAAACTTACACTTTGTAATAAAATAGAAGAAATATGGGTTAGCACACAAAAATGTACTAAGTATGATAGCCATGCAAAAATCATGCTTAAAACGGACATTTGGTTGAAAACCATGCATTATGCCAATTTTTTAGAAACATCATGAACTTTAATATAAAAGGCATAATATACAAACATAATCAACATATAAGTCATTACATCACATTAGGACCATTACATTAGATAACCCTAAGTTATACTTGTGCAATGTAAGAATAACATCCATACTACTATTCCTACTAAGTACCACCTTGAGGCCACCTTAGATGAACTTACCATTCTTCCTTCTCATCTTTAGCCAATACTCATGCATAAGGAACAATCACATTTCATAAGTCATGACAAGGAAAACAACTCATAAAGACAATCCAAGTTTAAGCATTCATCATTTCATTTAGCCATTAAGTCAACATTCTCAGTAGCATCATTGTATGAACATTCATTTCATTTAACATTATGACATTGAGAAACACACCATAGCCCTCTTCAAAGCCTACTCATGCAGTGCATGGATGGCATCCCATACTACCATCCACACTTCATAGAACTTCTTGAGTAACCAGAGTACCTAACTCATATCCTTGATCATAAAACATCATAACATAAAGGAACACACCATGACTACTCTCAAAGCCTACTTGTGCAATGCATGGACGGCATCCCATATTACCACCCACACAAAGTAGTGCATTCTTGAGAAGCCATAGTTCATTATCATTCTTTGTGGGGGTAAGCCTTAACCGACATAGACCATGTGAGCAAATTATGGAATCCCGGTGTTACCCATACCGAATAAGGGATTCCTACTTGCCTAATGTAGGACCGTTAACATTTAGCTTAGGTGGATCCACTAGCTAAAACTTATGTGGGCACATAGTTATGGGATAGGGATATTGCTACTAGACACACCGCCTCAACTCACAGATGATTATCCATCAATATAGATTTCTATTAGATACCCCGCCTCAATTCATGGATGAGAATCCATCTCAATTCATATCCACTCGGTGCTTAGAATTATTCCCCACGGAGTACTTAACATTCATTACTTTAGTTCATTGTTATGGTATAAGAGATTGTTACTAGATACCTCGCCTCAACTCATGGATGAGTATCCATCTCAAACCCAACAATCATTCATTAGATAGCTCATAGATTCAAAGATGAGAATAGCCTTTCAACTAAGAATACCCATATTTTGAGAAAGTCCTTTCACAACATGTCATTATCATTCATTAGTGTACCTTTCAATCAACACATCATCATTAACATAATCATAGAAACTTCCTTCATTATTCATTAATGAGTGTATATGTGAGAATAACCTTTCGACAATAACATAAAATGCATTCTAGACATAATCACATTACTTCCATTGAAATCATAAAGCAATTACATAACATCATGATCATACTTCAACATTCATGAAATTGCTTGCCAAGGTTATAATTCACACTCAACCCTAAAATCTACAATACTACATTAGATAAGGGGAATATCATGATTCAATAACTAATTCAATATAGACATAATCAATTCAACATACTTCCATAATCAATCAACACAAATCATAATACACAATTTAGTATTTTGGGGGAATCATGGGTTCATAGGGAAATTCCATCTTAAAACAACATTAATTGAATTCAATCACAATTCATCATATATAAACCTTAGAAAACGTTTTGAAATTGAACCCATGGTTAGATTGAAACCCTATCTTTTTGGGGGATTTGGAAACTTTGAAATCATCTTTTGAAGGGGCTCCTTGATGAAACTTAACGAAGGATGAAGATTACCATACCTTGATTGAAGAAACACCACGAAATTGTAGAGAAGAGATGAAATCTTGAGCTTCAAACCATGACTCAATACTAGAAGCCCATCATGCATGAAACATCATAAACAATGCACAAAACTAGGAGGAAACATGAACTCCATCACAAACATACTCCATGCAACATAAGAAGGTAGGAACTACATCTACAAACTCATTATGCATGAAAACTTCAACATTTCTCATTTCATTGGAGGAATCACCTTCTCCAACTCTAAGCATGATCATTATAACATCATTAAGCACATTATGCAATTACTCTCAAAAGCATATTTAGGCATGTTCAACAATTCACCTCATAAAGCATATAGACAACTCATGCGAAATGCACATACACGAGGGATAAAAAACATGAAAACTCATTCTCTCATTTAAACATAAATTCATCAAGGACATGCATATCATAAGGAGAGCATGGAAACACAATATCACACATGACTCCAAAACATGAAACAAGCCAAAAAGGAACTCTTTGTCTTAGGCTTGAATGGGAATAAAAAGAAAGAGAATGAGGATATCGGGACTTCTCATTGGCCCTTGGATTCCCAAGTAGCAACCTCAACTATAACTCTTACCAAAATACTACTCCTCAACATTTTCATGGAAACAACTTCCTTACTCTTTTATTTCATAACTTGCCGGTCTAAGATCCCAACCGGTACTTCTAAACTTGAAAAGTTCCCAGTAAGCAACTCTTGCTCACAAACAACCTTACCAACATCACTCAAGGTCTCATATGAGTCTACCATACTGGATCTAAACTTCTTCAAACTCACTACTTCTCTTAAGGTGAAAATATCAAGCAAACCTATCTCAAGAATGATTTCACGTATCAGGACACTACTTTCAGTTCAAGTGCCAATGATCGTGAGTAGTAATATAACCCAACTAGTGAGTTGGGGTCGAGTCCCAAGGGAGCGGTTTGTAATCGAGAATCAAGAGAAAATCGTAAATATGCTAAAGTCAATTATAGCTAAAGACATATACGAAGAAAAAACATATAAAATTAAAGGGTGACACAAGTTTCAATTATCAAAAGGGGGTATGTAGTCAATTACCAACTAGAAGCAGCAAATAATATAGAAATATGAATATGGAGGCGAGATTCTTGGGATGTGATAGGATTATGGGCTAAAATAAACAACCGGGTAAATGGTTTAGATAGTAAATCACTGTAAATTGGTAACTAAGCTAGACTTTAGTGGGGTAAATTTTCTCTCAAACAATTTACCCCGAATCAAATCGGTTTCTCTAGAACACCGATATGCAGCAATTTAGCACAGCCTTCGCTTTAGTCTAGTCACTCTCTCGAGCTGAATGTGTGGGAGAGGGTTTAGGATTCACTCTCTCAAGCTGAACCCACGGCAACCCAATAACCACCAACTATCGATTCTGTAGTTTTGGTTTTAAATCCTCTCTCTCGAGCAAGTCAAAAACATGAAGATAAAATTGTATTTGCAACTACAACCCATTAAATTTAAACACAACTACTGAAAGAAATCACCTTTAAACAACAAATTAACTATCAATTAGCAATACCCAATAGTACCTTCAACCCATATTCATATAATCACACCCCAAGAATTGGGGTTTTTGCTAGACATAGTAAAGAGATAGAAATCCATACAGAAAAGTGTTTCCATCAAGTGGGTACGATAGATATTTTCTTTACACACGTCTAAGATGAAAAATCTTCAATACCCACTTCCAATTGCTTAGAAATGGAAATCTTCAAATCTTCAGAGTTAAGGAACAATGTCACCAAAACTCTAAGTTCTAAAAACTGAAAATAATGTTTGATATTCTAAAATTCGATACTGATTGCATGCTAAATTAAAAATTCAAACAAGTATTTATAGTTGTCAAAAAAATGTGCTCCGAAGGACCACTCGGCGCAGTTAGTCGATATCGCCGATCCACTCAGCGATCTGCCTTTTGGTCTGGTTCATTGCCCTTCTGCATTGGCCTTCAGCAAATTCAGGTTTTGTAACTTTGGGACATATAGAACTGCATCGTGGAACAATTCAGCGACTCACCGACTGCTCATTTATCTCGCCAACTCAATTTTCTCCTTCAGAGCTTGGCACACTGGAACATTAGGCAAGACCATTGCTATTCGGCGACTCGCCTAATGGTTTAGGCGATCCTTAGGCCGTCTTTCTTAATCCTTTCAGCTGCCTTTTTCCTTTTTGCCCAATAGTGTCCATGCTTTGTCTCTAACTCCAAATACCTGAAACTCAAGGATTTTCATCAGTTATTGAGACAAAATATGCATTCGAGGACACTAAATTCATCAAAATAATGCCCTAAAAGAGTCCAAATTGTGGACTCATCAACACACCAACTTAAACTCCACACTTTTGCTAGTGTGCAATGTTCATTATGGGAGACTCAATTCGATACTTGGCTAGTCACAACGATATGCAAAGAGTTCACATATTGTCTATGCAACTTCAATTGGCCTCGTCATAGACACACATTCATGTTTGTTCAATTATAAGCACTATTCAAGTCATCGGTATTGATCAAGACCGACACTCAAATTTGCAAAAGAATAGCCACATTCAACACAAACCAGAGGTGGCAAAATTTTTCGGAAGGGTAAAAAATCATGTACAATTAAAAAGAAGGAGCCACAAGCTCAAACATCCACAAAATGCAGCGTATAACACAAATTTAGCTCAAAGCCCAAATATATAAACAAAACAAGAATTACAAATGTCACACAAAAGGTGGGCCTCACCCCACCACAAATAAAAACATTTGTCCTCAAATGCAAACAAACTAATAATATCCAAAAATCAAAAGAAATAAACACAGAGAGGGAGGTAGAGAAGGGATCCTGTCTATGTAGTCGCTCTGTCTGTTTGGGCATTAGTGCCCGGTGCATCAGTCTGGATTGGGCATTAGTGCTCGGAGTTATCTCAGAAGGAATAGTAGCAGTATCAGCTCCATTAGAAACTGGCATAGATGTCTCGGCCATCGATGTCTGAATCACTGACTGCATAATCAACTCCTCAAGATCCGACAAGTTTCTATATATGCTTTCCTCCTGTATCTGTATCTTCTCCTCGCCGGTCTCAGCATCTGACTCATAAACTATTACCTCATCCCTGTGTCCATCTCCGGTGGTAGCCGAAGGAATCTCTGAAGTCTCAGGAGCGTCCAAATCATTTGTAGTCCCCAATAATGAAGTGAAGTCTGTAGACTTCAAATAGTCTACATCCTTTCTCAAGTCTGCTACCTTGGATTTCAAAGACAGAATCTCGGAAGTCTCCCCTTGCCTGCTCTCACAAGCTTCAACTCTCATAGTGAGAGTGTCAATAGAAGTCCGCAAGGGGGTCAGTGCAGCTAGGATCACAGCCTCAATCATCACGGGTATAGATCTCTCTAATCGGGTCGCCCTCACATCAGCTAAATGGGCCAGATTCCTCATCCTTAGGATCATCACCTGAGTAATCATGGTCGGCTGGTAGGAATAGGAGGTGCCTCAAGCTTGTAAAGAAGAGAAAGGGATAGAAGTACCTGAAGACCCAGAGGTCGGAGTAGGCAAAGATGCCTCTGTAGGTATATAATCAACTTCCACTTCCAGGGATGTGTCCACCGGAGCTGCCCTCCTGTTGTCAGCCTCCTCTCTAGTATACTCGGCCTCAATGCACCGAATGTTAGTAGTGGAGGACAAGGTAACATCAAAATCTCTAGCAATATCTCGGGGCACTCCAGCACGATGGCACAACTCTGTGATCAGTACTGGGAAGGGGCAGAGAGGTCTTTCTTTGCGTGGCTCTCATGGCCATCTCCTGCTCTATGATAAGGCCCAAGTTGAGCCGCCTATTCGATAAGATAGACCCCAAGTAGGCTGCCTTCGCATGTCACAGGATATATTCATTTTGTGAAAGCATAAGTGAACTACTGATGAATCTGAACCAATAACGGGCAGCTATATTCAAATCCTTTTTTTCGATCTAGACTCCAGCCTCAATCCATGTAGGAGTTATATCAGAAATAAGAGGGGTAAGCCAACCTTTTAGATCCTCCAGAGTTTGTGTCGTAGGCAAACCTTCATATGAGAGTGCAGTCCCTGGAGGCCTATCTAACACAACATTAATGTACTCCTCACTGCAACTAACTTCTACACCTCGAACATTGACCGACTTAACCGGTTTGAACTCGCTGGCCTTCTTTTTACTCTTCAGCACTAGTTCACTATATGCTATGTAGAACTCATGGACCCATGAAGGAATATACGGACCTCAGGGCCTTGTCGATGCCACTGTAATAACTCCGCTACACTGGAGTACTTTTCCTCCATACCCTCTGTAGATAATAGCTTCTCCTCGAGGATGGTTCGCAAACCATCTTCTTTCAATTTGTTGAGGAGTCTAGGTGGAGGAACAACTGGTGGCACATGAGCCACAGGAGGTGCCGGAGTTGGCACTGATTCTACTGGTGTGGACCCAGGAGGGACTCTGGTAGATGTGAGGTGAGATCTAGCCCGGAGCTCAAACCGCCGAGACTGTAGAGGCTGGTCATCATCAAGTTCAGATAGAGCAGCCTGGGAACCAGTAGTAGCCCTGTCAGACCTGGGTCTCTTGCCCTTTCCTTTGTCACCTAGTGGAGGTTCTTGCCTTTATTTTTTTGAAGGATTTGATCCCCCTTCATTGATTGTGATACCCCGTACTCTTTTACAAGATGGCATGTCTATGTTTGTCCTCACCATACCTGCAAAACAACAAGAAAAATTTAAAAATAACTTAATCAAATTCATAGAAAAATAGTTGTAGGAAGACTCGTCGAATCACTTTGGCGATCTGGATCGGGCTCCCCGAAAGGACTGGCTCAAAAGTTGCGGCAAGTTGGCGATGGGAAAGGCCTTTTGGCGAATCGCTGACAATATTCAGCGAGTAAGGCTCGGCTCACCAAAAGTTACAGTGCAAAAAGGGTTCAGGGGCGTAGACAAAGGGTGATTGAGAATACTTTCGGCGAGTCGTCGGGTGCTTTTGACGACCTTAGGCTTCTTGCCGAAAGTTACACAGCCAAACAACAAGTAAATCATGAAATTAAAGGCGAGACGGGGACATTAGGCAAACCGCCAAGTGGTTCAGCGAGCTAGACCCAGCTCGCCAAACAACCTAACGTGCCTATTTTCAACCCACTTCTCGAATTCAACCCTGCAACCCCCGAAAACAAAATTAAAACATGCACAACTCAAATTCAAATGAGACCCATAACACCTATTGACCCGGGATACTCAGACTTCTCCTGGTTTTTGCAAAATTTGCCAATTGACGACCTTTGCCCTTAAGAATGAAGTCATCCGCTCTATCATTGGGAAAATTACGTTGTTTGGCACAAATACGGGCTACTCAGACTTCACCAAACTAAACTAAACAACATGCAAGCACAACTCCACACAATTTACTTCATTTTAGAGCACAAAAAGACGGGAATTTAAACAATCTACATAATACGGGCAAGATATTCAAATTAAATCAGGCAATCAAGAATACTAATCCTATCAGAGAGGCCCAACACATATCAACAACATAATATTGCTTGCATAAGAGTACAAATTACTAAAAATAAATGCGAGATTCGGAAAACCAACTTTAAATGCTGATAAAAATAAGATTGAAAAGCTAGGCGGCAATGTAATCCAAATCCAAGCACTAATCGATCAACTAAAATACTTATAGAATGCAGAAATATCAAAAATACTAAATAGGTACGAGCTTGGGAAGATGAAAAATGCGTGAAAATGAAATTTAAACCTTTGGCCCTTTAATAAAACGTGCAGTTCTCGCCCATTCGGCGACGTTAGTCGTGATCGCCGACTGACTCGGCGACGCGCCAGGTGGTCACTTACCTCGCCGAGTTTTACAGGACCTTCAGTTGATGTGGGGGTCCAAACGGCTGTATAGATCAAGATTGCCGACCTGATTGGTGAATCGCTAATAATTTCTTGGGCTCGCCGAGGTTTACAGACTCTACCTTAGAGTTGTCTTTTGTCCAACGACGGTCTAGGTCGGGGTCGCTGACCTCTTCGGCGTTTTGCCGACTGGACTTTAGCTCTCCAATTTGCACTTTCCAAACATTTCCCACACTTTAACCCACACAATCAATACACCATCATTTCTAAAACAAAATTTTTGCAATAAAAAGGGTCTTGGGTTGCCTCCCAAGCAACGCCTTAGTTAACGTCTTGGCATGACGTAAGTCCACCTTTAACCTTCATTCTTGGGGTTGGCCATAGTATCACTAGGCAAACCCTCTTTAGATTGTGAGTAGACATACGACAACACTTGGTGTGTTTGGGGGTCTTGCAGCTGATTAATCATGGAATGAGAGGTTGTCATCTGATTAATCATTAGGACATTTTCTTTCAGTTCATTCAACACTCTATCTTGTTCTTCGATTTTGTGTAGAATGAGTCAGAGAGCCTCTTGATTTTGTTCACTCTCCTGCTGCTTCATCTTCTGACACTCGTGATGAGGAAGGTACTTTTCCTTCTTGTTGGACCTTGCCTCTAAATCCATAACTTTCCTAGATAAGACATCCAACTACATCAACAATGTTGCCCATTCTCGGTCTTTCTCTGTTTCCTTGTTGGTTTTAACCATACCATCAAAGAGTTGGGCTACTACTTCATAAAGTTGTTGGATCAAACAACCTGTAAACAGTGCATCAACAATGCTTCTATTGTCGGGACCAAGACCTCTATAGAAGCACTCTAGTAGTAATTTATCTGGCATTCCATGAGATGGGCACTGTTGCAGTATTGCTTTAAATCTTGACCACATCTCATGGATAGTCTCACCTCCCAATTGTTTGAACATTAGGAGGTTATCCCTAAGATTCAACAGTCTCAAAAGAAGATGTTCCATTTGGTAACCATTGTCACCATTCACACTCATTCTTCCTGTTTCAACACACAAACAAGCAAAACAAAACTAAAAATTAAGTAAGTAGAACTATAACTAACAAGAACAAAATTCAACTTAACTAAAAAGTCTCAATTAACACCACTCCCCGGCAACGGCGCCATTTTGATTTCACGTATCAGGACACTACTTCCAGTTCAATTGCCAATGATCGTGAGTAGTAATATAACCCAACTAGTGAGTTGAGATCGAGTCCCAAGGGAGCGGTTTGTAATCAAGAATCAAGAGAAAAGCGTAAACATGCTCAAAGTCAATTATAGTTAAAGACATATACGAAGAAGAAACATATCAAATTAAAGGGTGACACAAGTGTCAATTATCAAAAGGGGGGTATGTAGTCAATTACCAACTAGAAGCAACAAATAATATAGAAATACGAATATGGAGACGGGATTCTTGGGATGTGATAAGATTATGGGCTAAAATAAACAATCGGGTAAATGCTATTGATAGTAAATCACTGTAAATTGGTAACTAAGCTAGACTTTAGTGGGGGTAAATTTTCTCTTGAACAATTTACCCCGAATCAAATCGGTTTCTCTAGAACACCAATAAGCAGCAATTTAGCACAACCTTCGCTTTAGTCCATTCACTCTTTCAAGCTGAATGTGTGAGAGAGGGTTTAGGATTTACTCTCTCGAGCTGAACCCCTGACAACCCAATAACCACCGACTATTGATTCAGTAGTTTTGGTTTTAAAACCTCTCTCTCAAGCAAGTCAAAAACACGAAGATAAAATTGTATTTGCAACTACAACCCATTAAATTTAAACACAACTACTGAACAAAATCACCTTTAAACAACAAATTAACTATCAATTAGCAATACCCAGTAGTACCTTCAACCCATATTCATATAATCACACCCCAAGAATTGGGGTTATAGCTAGACATAGTAAAGAGATAGAAATCGATACCGAAAAGTGTTTCCATCAAGTGGGTACGATAGATATTCTCTTAACACACGTCCAAGATGAAGAATGTTTAATACCCACTTCCAGTTGCTTAGAAATGGAAATCTTCAAATCTTCAAAGCTAAGGAACAATGTCTCCAAAACTCTAAGTTCTAAAAACTAAAAATAATGTTTGATATTCTAAAATTTGATACTGATTGCATGCTAAACTAAAAATTCAAACAAGTATTTATAGTTGTAAAAAAAATGTGCTCTGAAGGATCACTCGGCGCAGTTAGTCGGGATCACCGATCCACTCGGTGATCCGCCTTTTGGTCTGGTTCATCGCCTTTCTTAATTGGCCTTCAGAAAATTCAGGTTCTGTAACTTTGGGGGATATAACACTGCATCGCGGAAATGTTCGGTGACTCGCCGACTGCTCTTTTATCTCGCCGACTCGATTTTATCCTTCAGAGCTTGGCACACTAGACCATTAGGCGATACCATGGCCATTCAGTGACTCGCCTAATGGTTTAGGTGATCCTCAGGCCATCTTTTCTTCACCCTTTCAGCTGCCTTATTCCTTTTAGCTCAATAGTGTCCATGCTTTGTCTCTAACTCTAAATACCTGAAACTCAAGGATTTTCATCAGTTATTAAGACAAAATATGCATTAGAGGACACTAAATTCATCAACATAAAGCCCTAAAAGAGTCTAAATTGTGGACTCATCAATGAACATCAAGGATACTCAACTACTTTACCATCTAAGAACATTATCTCCCCCTTGGGAGCAAGCCTATACAAACTCTTTTAAGCATCACTTCTTTCAATTCTAAGGTCAGAGCAAGTCAACACTAAATCTTCACACTCATCCCACAAGATGATTCTAAACCAAGGTGAAATACACTTCTACCCTTCTTAGAGGAGTCTACTCACTTCACATATCTAGGTATTTCCAAAACACCTTATTCATCAAATCTTTCAACACACCTCTAAACTCATCATGACTTTGTACCAATAACACACATAACCATAAAACAACCCATCTATACCAAAGGTCATCATCTAATTCTATCATACCAAGACTCATCTAGTCACATAACCACAATTTGCATCAACAATAACCTTTTCTCCCTCGATCCTTGTAGCATTAGCCCTTCGAGTAGTCGCATCTTGAAGACCATCAGATAATGAATAGGAGAGAGATCTTATAGAGTTAAACTCTATGGCACGACTTTGAGTAATGAAAGAAGTGAAGTTTTCCTAATGTCTTATAGCCTCTCATTCATAAATGTGGCATGCTTCACACTATGAACAAGAGTCTACTAGACGTAGCTTGTGAGACATCATCCTAAAAACCATCCCAACAACTTCTGCTCTAATACCATATTTGTCACGACCCGAGCCTACACCCAGGATATGACACGTCGTACAAGACTTCAAAGAGCCTCATACAAGCCTCATATAATTCATAACATAAGACATATGAAATGGTACAGAATTTAAAACTTTTCTTTAAATCCATACAATCGAAAAGATAATTTAAAACAACGGAAGACTACTTGTCTCACATGACTATCTAATACAGTTGGATCAAAACTAGGGTCACGGCCCTTAAAATAGATAGTCTAAAAAGAGTCTTATACAATGAAAGACATGAAACATCAATAAAACACTTGTCTTCGGATCCATGAGGACATACCATAAGCTTTGGAAAAATTCAATCCAAGCCCCTTCAACTAGAAGGAAAGAACTCACTTGCCAGAACCTACACTTTGTAGTAATATAGAAAAAATATGGGTTAGCGTACAAAAATGTACCAAGTATGATAGCCATGCAAAAATCATGCTTAAAACGGACATTTGGTGGAAAACCATGCATTATGCCAATTTTTGAGAAACATCATGAACTTTAGTATAAAAGGCATAAGATACAAATATAATCAACATATAAGTCGTTACATCACATTTGGACCATCACCTTAGATAACCCTAAGTTATACTTGTGCAATGTAAGAATAGCATCCCATACTACTATTCCTACTAAGTACCACTTTGAGGCCACCTTAGATGAACTTACCATTCTTTCTTCTCATCTTTAGCCAATACTCATGCATAAGGAACATTCACACTTCATAAGTCATGACAAGGAAATCAACCAATAAAGACAATCCAAGTTTAAGCATTCATCATTTCATTTAGCCATTACGTCAACATTCTCATTAGCATTATTGTACACACATTCATTTCATTTAGCATTATGACATTGAGAAACACACCATATCCCTCTTCAATTCCTACTCGGGAAATGCATGGATGGCATACCATACTACCACCCACACTTCATAGAACTTCTTGAGTAACCATAGTACCTAACTCATATCTTTGATCATAAAACATCATAACATAAAGGAACACACCATGACTACTCTCAAAGTTTACTTGTGCAATGCATGGATGGCATCCCAAACTACCACCCACACTAAGTAGTGCATTCTTGAGAAGCCATAGTTCATTATCATTTCTTGTGGTGGTAAGCCTTAACTGACATAGACCATGTGAGCAAATCATGGAATCCCGATGTTACCCACACCGAATAAGGGATTCCTAATTGCCTAAAGTTAGTCCATTAATATTTAGCTTATGTGGATCCACTAGCTAAAACCTATGTGGGGATAGGAGATTGCTACTAGACACCCTGCCTCAACTCATGGATGAGCATCCATATCTAGAGATTGCTACTAGATACCCCGTCTCAACTCACAGATGAACATCCATCTCAATTCATATCCACTTGGTGCTTAGCATTATTCTCCACAGAGTACTTAACATTCATTACTTTAGTTCATTTTTATGGTATAAGAGATTGTTACTAGATACTCTGCCTCAACTCATGGATGAGTATCCATCTCAAACCCAACATTCATTCATTAGATAGCTGATAGATTCAAAGATGAGAATAGCCTTTCAACTAAGAATCCCCATATTGTGAGAAAGTCCTTTCACAACATGTCATTATCATTCATTAGTGTACAATTAAGAATATCCTTTCAATCAACACATCATCATTAACATAATCATAGAAATTTCCTTCATTATTCATTTACGAGTGTGTGTATATGTGAGAATAACCTTTCAACAATAAAACAAATGCATTCTAGACATAATCACAATACTTGCATTGAAATGATAAAGCAATTACATAACATCATGATCATACTTCAACATTCATGAAATTTCCTTCCAAGGATATGAATCACACTCAACCCTAACATCTAGAATACTACATTAGATAAGGGGAATATCATAATTCAATAACTAATTCAATATAGAAATAATCAATTCAACATACTTCTATAATCAATCAACCCAAATCATAATACACAATTTAGTATTTTGGGAGAATCTTGGGTTCATAGGGAAATTCCATCTTGAAACAACATTAATTCATGAATTCAATTACAATTCATCATATATAAACCTTTGAAAACGTTTTGAAATTGAACGCATGCTTAGATTAAAACCTTAGATTTTTGGGGGATTTTGAAAACTTTGAAATCACCTTTTGAATGGGCTCCTTGATGAAACTTAACCAAGGATGAAGACTACCATACCTTGATTGAAGAAACTCCACAAAATTGAAGAGAAAAGATGAAATCTTGAGCTTCAAACGTTGACTCTTTCTTCTCCAATGATGGTTTCTAGAGAGAGGATTATTTGGAAAGGGTAGTTTCTATTTTTGAGTTTGGGAAATAATGAGTTGTAAAAGGAGTTTAATACTTTATAAAGCCTTAAATAAGTAAAATAAGACAATATAAACCGTCCCCAACTCATAACTAATTAATTAGGAATTTACTAAGTTACCCCTCAACTTGACCGAGATTGGGCAATTTCAGTGGTGACCGATGCCCCTAGACCTACAGACCGTAGGTGGGCTCACGCCCCATCCTGCTGGTATGTGGTTTGGGTCAGCAAGTCACCATCTAGAGGTCTTGACCTATGCCCAAGCCCTACGGGGTTTGGATGGACCTATGCCAGTAGATCCCATCCATAGGTCATGACAATTTTGACAACTTTTGTTCTTTTGGGGCAGCCTTGGGGTTAGGCTTTAGGGTCCCCCTCAAGGACCCTTAGTTGGTCCTTGGGGTCGTACCTTGACGTTTAACCCCTAAACCTGTCAACCTAAACTTGGGAACTCATTTTACAACATAAACCTCATATCAACTCTACAACACACTTATTATGATCTAGTTTAACCTATTCATTTCCGGGTCGTTACATTATCTCCCCCTTAGGAACATTCGTCCTCGAATGACACTTTAAACACTTTAGGGGATTAAAGACTGAAGACTAACAACCCATCATGCATGAAACATCATAAACAATTCACAAAACTAGGAGGAAACATCAATTCCATCTCAAATGTACTCCATGCAACACAAGAAGGTAGGAACTACATCTACAAATCATTATGCATGAAAACTTCAACATTTCTCATTTCATTGGAGGAATCACTTTCTCCAACTCAAAGTATGCTCATCATAACATCATTAAGCACATTATACGATTATTCTTAAAAGCATATTTAGGCATGTTCAACAATTCACCTCATTAAGCATATAGACAACTCATACTAAATGCACATCAACATGAGGGTTAAAAATCATGAAAACTCATTCTCTCATTTAAACATAAATTCATCAAGGACATGCATATCATAAGGACACCATGGAAACCCAATATCACACATGACTCCAAAACATGAAACAAGCCAAAAAGGAACTCTTTGTCTTAGGCTTGAATAGGAATAGAAAGAAAGAGAATGAGGATATCGGGACTTCTCATTGGCCCTTTGAATCCCAAGTAGCACCCTCAACTATAACTATTACCAAAATTCTACTCCTCAACATTTTCATGTAAAGAACTTCCTTACTCTTTTATTTCTTAACTTGCCGGTCTAATATCCCAACCGGTACTTCTAAACTAGGAATGTTCCCATTAAGCAATTCTTGCTCACAAACAACCTTACCAACATCATTCAAGGTCTCATATGAGTCTACCAAACCGGGTCTAAATTTCTTCAAACTCACTACATCTCTTAAGGTGAGAATTTCAAGAAAACCTATCTCATGAACATCAAGGATACTCAACGACCTTACCATCTAAGCACATTATCTCCCCCTTGGGAGTAAGCCTATACAAACTCTTTTAAGTATCACTTCTTTCAATTCTAAGGTCGGAACAAGTCAACAATAATCCTTCACACTCATCCCATAAGATGATTCTAAACCAAGGTGAAATACACTTCTACCCTTCTTAGAGGAGTCTACTAACTTCACACATCTAGGTATTTCCAAAAATCCTTATTCATCAAATCTTTCAACACACCTCTAAACTCATCATGACTTTGTACCACCAACACACATAACCATAAAACAACCCATCTATACCAAAGGTCATCATCTAATTCTATCATACCAAGACTCATCTAGTAACATAACCACAATTTGCATCAACACTAACCTTTTCTCCCTCAATCCTTGTAGCATTAGCCCTTCAAGTATTCATATCTTGAAGACCATCGGATAAGGAATAGGAGAGAGATATTATAAAGTTAAACTCTATGGCACGACTTTGAGTAATGAAAGAAGTAAAGTTTTCATAACGTCTTATACCCTCTCATTCATAAATGTGGCGCGCTTCACACTATGAACAAAACTCTGCTAGACGTGGCTTGTGAGACATAATCCTAAAAATCATCCCAACATCTTGTGCTATGATACCATATTTGTCACTACCCAAGCCTACACCCCGGACATGACACGGCGTACAAGGCTTCAAAGAGCCTCATACAAGCCTCATAACACTCATAACATAAGACATATTAAATAGTGCAGAATTTACAACTTTTCTTTAAATCCGTACAATCGAAATGATCATTTAAAACAATAGAAGTCTATTTGTCTCACATGACCATCTAATACATTTGAATCAAAACTAGGGTCACGGCCCTTACAATAGATAGTCTAAAATAGTCTAATACAATGAAAGACATGAAACATCAATAAAACACTTGTCCTCGAATCCATGAGGACATACCATAAGCTTTCGAAGAACTCAATCCAAGCCCCTTGAACTAGAAGGAAACAACTCACTTGCCGGAACCTACACTTTGTAGTAAAATAGAAGAAATATGGGTTAGCACACAAAAATTTACTATGTATGATAGCCATGCAAACATCATGCTTAAGACATTTGGTTGAAAACCATGCATTATGCAATTTTTTGAGAAACGTCATAAACTTTAGTATGAAAGGCGTAAGATACAAACATAATCAACTTATAAGTCATTAAATCACATTAGGACCATCACCTTAGATAACCTAAGTTATACTTGTGCAATGTAAGAATAACATCCCATACTACTATTCCTACTCAGTACCGCTTTGAGGCCACCTTAGATGAACTTACCATTCTTCCTTCTCATCTTTAGCCAATACTCATGCATAAGGAACATTCACATTTCATAAGTCATGACAAAGAAAGCAACTCATAAAGGCAATCTAAGTTTAAGCATTCATCATTTCATTTAGCCATTAAGTCAACATTCTCATTAGCATCATTGTAAGCACATTCATTTCATTTAACATTATGATATTGAGAAACACACCATAGCCCTCTTCAAAGCCTATTCGTGCAATGCATGGATGGCATCCCATACTACTACCACACTTCATAGAACTTATTGAGTAATCATAGTACCTTACTCATATCCTTGATCATAAAACATCATAATATAAAGGAACACAACATGACTACTCTCAAAGCCTACATGTACAAATCATGGATGGCATCCCATACTACCAGCCACACTAGGTAGTGCATTCTTGAGAAGCCATAGTTCATTATTACTTTTTGTGGGTGTAACCCTTAACCGATATAAACCATGTGAGCAAATCATGGAATCCCGATGTTACCCATACCTAATAAGGGATTCCTACTTGCCTAAGGTAGGACCGTTAACATTTAGCTTAGGTGGATCCACTAGCTAAAATCTATGTGGACATATAGTTATGGGATATGGAGATTGCTACGAGACACCGCCCCCCCCCTCAACACACATATGAGCATCCATCTCTAGATTTTGCTACTAGATACCCCGCCTCTACTCACGGATGAGCATCCATCTCAATTCATATCCACTCGGTGCTTAGCTTTATTCCCCATGGAGTACTTAGCATTCATTACTTTAGTTCATTGTTATGGTATAAGAGATTGTTACTAGATACCCCACCTCAACTCATAGATGAGTATCCATCTCAAACCCAACATTCATTCATTAGATAGCTCATAGATTCAAAGATGAGAATAACCTTTCAACTAAGAATCCCCATATTGTGAGAAAGTCCTTTCACAACATGTCATTATCATTCATTAGTGTACAATAGAAAATAGCCTTTCAATCAACACATCATCATTAGCACAATCATAAAAACTTCCTTCATTATTCATTCATGAGTGTGTGTATATGTGAGAATAACCTTTCAATAATAACACAAATGCATTCTATACATAATCACATTACTTGCAATGAAATGATAAAGCAATTACATAACATCATGATCATACTTTAACATTCATGAAATTGCCCTCCAAGGATATGAATCACACTCAACCCTAACATAAAGAATACTAAATTAGATAAGGGGAATATCTTGATTCAATAACTAATTCAATATAGACATAATCAATTCAACATACTTCCATAATCAATCAACCCAAATCATAATACACAGTTTAGTATTTTGGGGGAATCATGGGTTCAAAAGGAAATTCCATCTTAAAACAACATTAATTCATGAATTCAATCCCAATTCATCATATATAAACCTTTGAAAACCTATTGAAAGTGAACCCATGCTTAGATTGAAACCCTAGAGTTTTGGGGGATTTTGGAAACTTTGAAATCATCTTTTGAAGGGGCTCCTTGATGAAACTTAACCGAGGATGAAGACTACCAAACCTTTATTAAAGAAAATCCACGAAATTGATGAGAAAAGATAAAATCTTGAGCTTCAAACCTTGACTCCTTCTTCTCCAATGGTGGTTTCTAGAGAGAGGATTATTTGGAGAGGGTAATTTCTATTTTTGAGTTTGGGAAAATAATGTGTTGTAAAAGGAGTTTAATACTTTATAAAGCCTTAAATAAGTGAAATAAAAGAATATAAACATTCCCCAACTCATAACTAATTAATTAGGAATTTACTAAGTTGCCCCTCAACTTGGCCGAGATTGGGCGGTTTCAGTGGTGACCTACGCCCATAGACCTACGGACCGTAGGTGGGCTAATACCCCGTCCTGCTTGTCTGTGGTTTGGGTCAAAAAGTCACCATCTAGAGGTCTTGACCTACGCCCAAGCCCTACGGGGCGTAGATGGACCTATGCCCAGTAGGTCCCTTCTGTAGGTCATGACAATTTTGACAGCTTTTGTTCTTTTTGGGCAACCTTGGGGTTAGTCTTTAGGGTCCCCCTCAAGGACCCTTAGTTGGTCTTTGGGGGTCGTACCTTGAAGATTAACCCCTAAACCCCTCAACCCCTCAACCTAAACTCGAGAACTCATTTTACAACATAAAACCTCACATCAACTCTACAACACACTCGTTAGGCTCTGGTTTCACCTATTCATTTTCCGGGTCGTTACATTATCTCACCCTTAGGAATATTCATCTTCGAATGACACTTTAAACACTTCAGGGAATTAAAGACTCAAGACTAGCAGCCCATCTTGCATGAAACATCATAAACAATGCACAAAACTAGGATGAAATATCAACTCCATCTCAAACATACTCCATGCAACACAAGAAGGTAGGAACTACATCTACAAACTCATTATGCATGAAAATTTCAACATTTCTCATTTCATTAGAGGAATCACCTTCTCCAACTCAAAGCATGCTGATCATAACATCATTAAGCACATTATGCAATTACTCTCAAAAGCATATTTAGGCATGTTCAACAATGCACCTCATAAAGCATATAGACAACTCATACTAAATGCACATCAACATGAGGGTTAAAAATCATGAAAACGCATTCTCTCATTTAAACATAAATTCATCAAGGATATGCGTATCATAAGGAGACCATGGAAACACAATATCACACATAACTCTAAAACATGAAGCAAGCCAAAAAGGAACTCTTTGTCTTAGGCTTGAATAAGAATAGCAAGAAAGAAAATGAGGATACTGGGACTTCTCATTGCCCCTTGGATTCCCAAGTAGCACCCTCAACTATAACTATTACCAAAATTCTACTCCTCAACATTTTCATGGAAACAACTTCCTTATTCTTTTATTTCTTAACTTGCCGGTGTAAGATCCCAATCGGTACTTCTAAACTAGGAAAGATCCCATTAAGCAACTCTTGCTCACCAACAACCTTACCAACATCACTCAAGGTCTCATATGAGTCTACTAAACCGGGTCTAAACTTCTTCAAACTCACTACATCTCTTAAGGTGAGAATTTCAAGAAAACCTATCTCATGAACATCAAGGATACTCAACGACTTTACCATCTAAGCACATTATCTCCCCCTTGGGAGTAAGCCTATACAAACTCTTTTAAGTATCACTTCTTTTAATTCTAAGGTTGGAACAAGTCAATACTAAACCTTCACACTCATCCCACAAGATGATTCTAAACCAAGGTGAAATACACTTCTACCCTTCTTAGAGGAGTCTACTCACTTCACACATCTAGGTATTTCCAAAACACCTTATTCATCAAATCTTTCAACACACCTCTAAACTCATCATGACTTTGTACCAACAACACACATAACCATAAAACAACCCATCTATACCAAAGGTCATCATCTAATTCTATCATACCAAGACTCATCTAGTCACATAACCACAATTTGCATCAACACTAACCTTTTCTCCCTCAATCTTTGTAGCATTAGCCCTTTGAGTAGCCGCATCTTGAAGATCATCGGATAAGGAATATGAGAGAGATCTTATAGAGTTAAACTCTATGGCACGACTTTGAGTAATTAAAGAAGTGAAGTTTTCCTAACATCTTATAGCCTCTCATTCATAAATGTGGTGCGCTTCACACTATGAACAAGACTCTACTAGACGTGGCTTGTGAGACATTATCCTAAAAACCATCCCAACATCTTGTGCTCTGATGCCATGTTTGTTACGACCCGAGCCTACACCTCGTACGTGACACGGCGTACAAGACTCTGAAGGGCCTCATACAAGCCTCATAGCATTCATAACATAAGACATATGAAATAGTGCATAATTTAAACCTTTTCTTTAAATCCATACAATCGAAAAAATCATTTAAAACAACAGAAGTCTATTTGTCTCACATGACAATTTAATACATTTGAATCAGAACTAGGGTCACGTCCCTTACAATAGATAGTCTAAAAAGAGTCTAATACAATGAAATACATGAAACATCAATAAAGCACTTGTCCTCGGATCCATGAGGACATACCATAGGCTTTGGAAGAACTCAGTCCAAGCCCCTTGAACTAGAAGGAAACAACTCACTTGCCGGAACCTACACTTTGTAGCAAAATAGAAGAAATATGGGTTAGCACACAAAATTGTACTAAGTATGATAGCCATGCAAAAATCATGCTTAAAATGGACATTTGGTTGAAAACCATACATTATGCCAAATTTTGAGAAACATCATGAACTTTAGTATAAAAGGCATAAGATACAAACATAATCGACATATAAGTCATTGATGTACCGTGAGTTTACGATATTTTTGATACATTTCACTTGAGAGTTGTGTGTGTCTAGGGATATTTTGTATTAGTTTATATGTGTTTTTCTCATGTTTGCAGGGAATAGGTTCAAGCGCGGAAGCTTGAGGACACAACTGAAAGAAGTGCAGAAAAGGGCATCTACGGAGGCAACTTATGGACTGTATGTCCAGTTACGCCCCGTAGATGATAGTCGTAGAAAGGCAGGAAAGGCACTGCTGAAGATCAGGGAATTCTTGACCAAGTGTGGAACCATGGTTGTGACTTACGGACCATAGATTGATCTACGGACCGTACTGTTGCTCCTTCAAATCATTCAGAGATTGGTTCCAGTACCTATTGCTGAAAAAATCTAAGTGTGGAGTTACGAACCGTAGATGGACTTACGGTCCGTACTGATGAATCGTCAATTGCGACAGAGATTTTGCAGATTTTGAAGAAAGAAAAATTGCCCAAGTCTTGAGCCACGGAAGGGACCTACGGACCGTAGATCGACTTACGGACCGTATGTCAATCTCGTAGAATGAAGACGCGTCCTGCAACTTTATTTCCTTATTTCATTTCCTTTTTAGTTAGGACTTATTTTTCTATATATAGGGTATGCACACCTCATTTTTGGAGGTTAGACATCAGTATTTTTGTTCTAGTTTTTGTCTTGGGAGGTTAACTTGCAACTTTAACAATTATTAATTTCTAAGCACGTTTTGGTGATTTTTACTTTGAAATTCAAGTTGAAATTCTGGCATTATTCTACTCTACTACGTAAGTTCATGATTTATTCTTCAAACATTATGAATTGTTTTCTTGCTAATATGGGTAACTAAATCCACAACTAGGGTTGTGGGAACCATGAGCGTTTAACAAAGTATGAATAATAACTAAGTAATTCCCGAATAGTGTTTTACATGTATTGATAATTCTTTCGTCTAGAAATCTTTTTAACGGTGCGCAACGTTAGAACTCGCCTTGTTGCTACTTGTCGGACCAAGGAGGTAGTTAATAAGAAAAGAATTATCAACATAGATTAAGTGTGATACTATCTAATAGAATTAATGTCGATTGGTGCGAGGGTGAAACTAAGCCATACATCGATGTGACGTCTAATATGAGGTAATGGTAAAGGTTAGTAAATTATACACACGTAGCCGGACCAAGGTGCAGGGTGAAATTTTCTAGATGCCGGACCAAGGATTTACAGATACATAACTTATTGCTTAGCATGCAATACACTAGGAAGAGATTGTTATTACTAGGATTACGGAGTTATGAGCTTATGGGGAACACGTACGCCCTAGTTTCTTCTCAATTTGATTACAACAAAAGTTTGAATCTTGCTTACTAATTACTTTCATAATTTCCAAAATTTGTTACACAAATCCTCCCCCCCCCCTTTTACTTGTTTGTCTCGGAAATACATTGGCTAAACGAATATAATCGTTATTGAACTTAAGTCTAAACTATATTCCTCATGGGATCGACTCCAACCTACAAGTTGGGTTCTTTACGTGATAACAATCGCTTATTCCTCGGCAGCGGCGCCAAAATTTGATATGCTCAAATTACACCTCTTTTCAGAAGCATAAGCGATCGTTATCATGTAAAGAACCCAATTTGTAGGTTGGGGTCGATCCCATGAGGAATATGGTTTAGACTTAAGTTCAATAACAATTATATTCGTTTAGCCAATGTATTTCCAAGACAAACAAGTAAAAGGGAGGGGGGGGGGGGGTAAATTTGTGTAACAAATTTTGGAAATTATGAAAGTAATTAGTAAGCAAGATTCAAACTTTTGTTGTTATCAAATTGAGAAGGAAACTAGGGCGTACGTGTTCCCCATAAGCTCATAACTCCGTAATCCTAGTAATAACAATCTCTTCCTAGTGTATTGCATGCTAAGCAATAAGTTATGTATCTGTAAATCCTTGGTCCGGCATCTAGAAAATTTCACCCTGCACCTTGGTCCGGCTACGTGTGTATAATTTACTAACCTTTACCATTACCTCATATTAGACGTCACATCGATGTATGGCTTAGTTTCACCCTCGCACCAATCGACATTAATTCTATTAGATAGTATCACACTTAATCTATGTTGATAATTCTTTTCTTATTAACTACCTCCTTGGTCCGACAAGTAGCAACAAGGCGAGTTCTAACGTTGCGCACCGTTAAAAAGATTTCTAGACGAAAGAATTATCAAT